>NW_006499827.1:735876-757298 GCF_000471905.2 Amborella trichopoda
TTCTTAATGGAGTACCCTCATTTTTTATTGAATTCCTGAAAAATAATATTTATAATGAATTTTAATAATTTTTTCGAATTTTTTTTAAGCTTTATTCTGACCGATTCACCCGATTCCCGATCCGGATCGCCGATTCGCCGATCCGGATCGGTTTTTTGGAAGCCCGATCCGGGTCACTGATCCGTTTTTTAAACCATTGGGTCAAACTAAATGTGAAACTGTTAGGTGCATGCACACGTTTTTTTGCTTCCACATTAGTGTTGCTGTTGTGCTATTCAAATATGATACTGGTCAATTGTCTACACTTTTTCAATGCAGTTATGATTAGCTATAACCCAATTTTATATTTGAATACTGAAGTTGTTTTTATAAAACGAATAATTTTATTGCTCTCAAAGATTTACATATTGAGCACTAAGCTAGATTCATCTCTTCCTTGGTACGCATTCTCATGCATTTCTTGGCTATTTGCTGGTTTTTTAATCAAATTATGTTTGTTGTGATCTCTTCCTTGAAAATATCTGCTTTGAGGCAGATTTTCGAGTTGGAATGACTGATGTCAGGTAGGTCTGTGAAGAACTGCGTTTTTTTTTTAAAAAAAAATTGATGAACAATTTATTTAAAAAATCGTGATTTTCTAAAAAATTGTGAAAATCATGACTAGGTTTTGATTATCATGACGAATTAAATTGTTTTTTTAAATTTTTATTGTTAAATGTTTAATGCAAAAAATTGCATGTTGATAAATTATTGATACAAAAAAATACATGTTGTTAAAATTTTAATGCAAAACTGTACTTTTTAATTTTAATGCATAAAATGTATGTATATGATTGATAAATATTTTATCGTTATATTATCTTGAATGACTATATCATTGTAAATATTATTTGTGGCATGTATGTATATTTTTGGTATTAACTGTATGAACATCATTGTAAAAAAATTGTGCCATGTAAGATAAATATATTATCTTGCATTTTTCAATTTTATTATTAAATTTTTAATGCAAAAAAAATGTATGTTGATACATAAATTGTATATATATTATTGCTAATTGAGTTGTAGGCATGTTTAGAGCTTGTATTTTTTATTATACTATTTTGCATATTGTAATTGAGATGTACGAATTTGTGATCATTTTAATTGAGTTGGGATTGTGCCCATATATTATTGTAAATATTATTTATGGCATTGTGAATGACTATATCATTGTAAATATTTTTTATGCCAAATGTACGTGTAGTGGCATTATGGATGACTATATTATTGTAATAGCTGATATAGACTATTTTGATTTATAATGTTGCATAAATAAGTTATTTTTGCCAATAGGAACTAAAATATTTTTACCAGTAGACGTATTTTACATTAACAACAAAGATAACTTCATGAACTACTCTTACGTATTATCACTACACATGGTGATTACTTTTCATGTTGAATTGTCAGGTTAATTTTTAACCATTTACATATTAAAACAGTTGAACCATGGCAAGATCTAGGGAAGACCCCCCATGGCAATATGGGGTCAAACTTGATCCCAATAAAAAAGACAAAATTATTTGTAATTACTGTAAAAAAGTTATAAGTAGTGGGGTACATAGGTTCAAGCAACACTCGGCAAGGGTTAAGGGATATGTTTCTGCATACAATAGTGTCCCTAGTAATATAAGAAAGCAAATGACGACATTTCTCAAGGCTACCAAAGGTAAAAAAATTGCAAAGCAAAGGATGGATGTGGAGATAGTTGGTTTATATATGCCATCGAGTGAGAATGATCCAGAATAGCAATATAATAATGACTTGAAAATGGTCACAATAATGAGTTTATAGGAAACATACTAGAGGGAGCACGGGTTTATAATGCCTGACGGTTATGACATGGGCATGCATGGTGGGCCTAGCTCAGACATGTATGGGGGGCCCAACTCGAGCATGTATGGGGGGCCCAGCTCAAATATGTATGGAGGGATTGGTGGCAATATGTATCAAGAGGAATCAGACGTTGAATAAATTGTTTCTGACTTATATAGGAGTGTCAGTATTGCAGGTCATGGTCGTATAGACCCATTTCTCTCAAAGCCTAAGTCACAACATATGATCCTCAAAGGCATGGTGAAAGGTACGAGGAACATGTTGGGCAGATATGTTGGTAAATAGTTTTACAATAAAGGTATCCCTTTTGATGCAGCCAATAGCCCATATTTTCCACCTATGGTCAACTCAATCCAGAGAGCCAGGCCCGGGATAAAGCCCCCGACGGCATATGAGCTCAATGGGCCAATCTTGGATACAGAGGTGGAATAAGTTAGAAAGTGGATTGAAGAATATAAATAGAGTTGGACAAGAACATGCATTACACTCATGAGTGATGGTTGGTTGAATAAAGTTAGCAAAAAAGAGTTTTTAACTTCTTGGCCTATTCCCCAAAATATACAATTTTTTGGTCCAGCAAAGACGTATCAAGGATAAATAAGGATATAAACTTATTGGTACGACTATATGATCAGATAGTGGAGGAAGTGGGAGATAAGCATGTAATCCAGTTTATTACGGACAATACTCGTGCATGTGTTTCTGCGGGCAGCAAGTTGATGGATAAGAATAAGCATCTAGTATGGACCCCATGTGTTACACACAACATCGATCTTATGTTAGAGGAGATCGGTGAGATTAAAATTGTGAAGGAGACTCTACAGGAAGCGATGTTGGTTTCAAGATTTATATATAACCACTCTAAAATTTTATTTTTATTCAGGGAACAGTCTAAGAAAAAAGAGATAATCAGGCCTGCGATAACCCGTTTTGCGACAGATTACTTGGCTGTGGACTCCGTTCGGGAATCTGAAGGTGCATTAAATATATTGTTTACCAGTGAAGAGTGGTTAAATGACCGCCTCTCGAAATCTAGTACCAGGCTAAAAGTGGACGACATAGTCTCAAACAGGAGGTTATGGTCTCGATGTTCCAGTGTCGTAGAGGCCACTGCCCCTTTGGTCACGGTGTTAAGAATGGTAGATGCTGACAAGAAAGCTGCCATGGGCACATCCTTTACGAAGTGTAGTTTTGATAGTAAAGTGATCAAGAAGTGTAGTTTTGATAGTAAAGTGATCGAGATTATAGAAATAGGTGGAACACCAAATTTGGACGTCCTATTCATTATGCAGGTACATATATATTTATATCATTATAATGTTTAATTCTCTATTATTTTTTATGAAATTTTAAATGACCTTTCTCTATCTATGTATTTTCTAGGTTACTACTTCAACAAAAAAATTTTCTATTTAACATCTGAACATTCCCACAAGATTATTGAAGGGTTAGATGCATTATTGCCAGGCTGGAGATAAGCCATCGAAACCAGGTAGCAGCAATACAAGAGGTAATATTTAATATTTGGGTAAAAACTTGATTGAGTTGTTATATTTGTGAGGAATAATGCACTAAAACAAAATATTTTGTTTTAGCTTGCTATGTATAAGAATGTTATAGAATCATTCGGAACTAGACTTATTAGGAATTCTCGAACTAAGATGGATACAAGTTATCCCCTAACTAATATTTTGTTCATTCATATATTTAATCTCATGAATTGTTCTTGCCCTTACAATGCTTTTTGCATTTTAATCCAGTTGAATGGTGTGAGATATATGGTAGTGATGCACCTCACCTAATGAAAATAACAATCAAGGTGCTCTCCTAGACATGTTATGTTACTGGGTGTGAGTGAAACTGAAGTACGTTGCAATAATTGCACACTACTAGGAGGAATCAACTCGCTTCGGAGAGGCTTCATAAGCTAGTCTATGTTCATTACAACTTAAACCTCCAAGAGCGACAAATAAGAAGGAAGCTTGAAGACTACGGGCTGCTAGACTTGGACACAATATTTGTCACAGACACAGCAGAACAATAGGTAGCAGAGGAAGATGAGCCAGTGTTGCACAAGAGATAGGTCCTTGAGGCTATCGGTGAGGAAGATCTTGAAGAAGGTAATGAGCAGCATGACAGATGAAGCAGCCCGCCAACATATCTACAATTCATCGGAGATGTTGGTAATATTGCACCTAACGAGGGAGAGTAAAAAGGGGGTCTAAGGGAAAATGAGAGAGATGATGATTCTGAGGCCACCCAATCCCAGCCAAATTATTTACATATCGAGTCCCAACGGCAAGAGGGTAGGGACGAGCACGACAACGTAAGTGAGCATGAAGGATGGGCAAGCTTCGGGGATTTTGGATTATGACCACGACAAAACAGTGACACTCAAGGATTTGGATATAGTCAGGTGCCCACTAATTTGGATGATTCGATTTTAGAATGAGTCAATGAATTGTCACGCGACTTCAATCAATGGCACCAGTGTGACCAAGATGAAGAACGAGGTCGTCTATCATTTTATTTTTAGATCGTATGTTACAAATTATATGCTTTATTGTAGTCTATGTATGATGATATACTTAATCCATGATAATTCTATGTTTATCCTTTTGTGTGATGTAAATTAAATGGTAAACAGTAGATCATACAGGGAAAAAATATATCAATATTCTCATATTCATGCAAAGAAATGAAAATTCTTATTGGAGTACCATTATTTCTTATTGAATTCCTAAAAAACAACATTTATAATGAATTTTAATAAATTTTTTAGATTTTTTTTAAGGCTTAATCCGACCGATTCGGTCAATTCCCGATCCAAATCACCGATTCAACGATTTGGATGGGTTTTTGAGGTGCTCGATCCAGATCACCAATCCGCTTTTTAAATCATTGGAATTTAGTAAAACCCATGAATGCATATCTGTCTCTCCAACAACAACAACACCTCTCATAATATTCATGAGTTTCTCAATCTTATGTTGCTGATGGCTTTATGTGGTTCACTCTCTATCTTTCGTCAGTGTTTATCTTTTTAAAATTGCAAATGGGTTTTTTCTCTCTAAAGCTTAAATTGTGTTTCTCTCTAACCTCTGAGGATATATTTCTCTCTCTAACACTGTAAATGGGTGTCTCTCTTACTAATGGGTTCATCCCTCGTAAGTTTTTGGGAGAAAATGAGAGTGAGATTGATCCCTCGTAAGTTTTTGGGGGGAGGAGGGAGAGAATAAGACAAGGGTTCTAAAGGGTAGAGAAAGTAGGGGCAAAAATGTCCAAAAAGGGTAGAGAAAGTAGGGGCAAAAATGTCAAAAAAAGGTAGAGAAAGTAGGGGCAAAAATGCCAAAAGTAATGAGATATTAAAATTCGTGACCGATTGTCTAAGTCAATGGTACTTAAGATTTTTTAGATTTTTAAAATGATAAATTATAGGTACCCCAAATTCAACTTTCTAGACATCTTATATCCCTCCATAAACATCAATATTAATTTGCTTTAGCTTTACCCTTAAATAAAAAAGTTAATAGGTTTAAAACTAAAATGCCCTTACTTTCGGTCCGGTGCATAGAATGCCGCATGCATTGAGTTCTCGTAACGTGGCTTGTAATATGGTCTGGCACATTTTGTGCCAGATCAAAATTTTTTGACAGTCTGGTACTTTTTTGTGCCAAACCATACAAATATTTCAGTTTGGTACCTTATATGCCAAACCGCATTATCAAAGAATGAGAGAGAGAGAATGTGTTTTAACCAATGGTTTAAAAAACGGATCGGTGACCCGGATCGGGCTTCCAAAAAACCGATCCAGATCGACGAATCGGCGATTCAGATCGGGAATCGGGTGAATCGGTCGTAATAAAGCTTAAAAAAGATCCGAAAAAATTATTAAAATTCATTATAAATATTTTTTTTTTAGGAATTCAATAAGAAATGAGGGTACTCCATTAAGAATTTTCATGTTTTTGAATGAATATGCGAATATTGATATGTTCTTTCCCTGCATAAACCGCCATTCAGCATTTAATTTACATCACACAAAAGGATAAACATATAATTATCATGGAATAAGTATATCAACATACATGGACTACAATAAAGCATAAAATTAGTAACATATGATCTAAAAATAAATGATAGACGACATTATTGTTTTTCTTGGTCACGCTGGTGCCATTGATTGAATTCGTTTAACAATTCATTTATTCGATCTAAAAACGAATCATCAATATTAGCAGGCGTCTGACTATTCCCAAATCCCTGAGTGTTAGTGTTTTGTTGTGTTCCCAATCTAAAATCCTCGAAGATTGTCCATCCTTCATGCTCACCTGCACTGTCGTGCTCATCCCTACACTTTTGCTGAATAATATGGCTGGGATAGGGTGGCCTCAGAATTATCATCTCTCTCATTTTCTCTTTGAATAATATGGAATTAAAAAAAAAAAAAAAATTTTCAAAAAAATCGATCATGAATTAAAAAAACAAATCACAAATTTTCAAAAAATTCTATCATGGATTACAAACAAAAATTCGATCATGGATTAAAAAAAAAATCACAAATTTTCAAAAAATTCTACCATGGATTACAAAAAAAATTCAATCATGGATTACAAAAAAAACAAAAAATTCAATAGTGGATTACAAAAAAAGAAAAAAACAATTCGATCATGGGTTACAAAAAATTCAATCATGGATTACAAAAAACTCTATCATGAGTTACAAAAAAAGCAAAAAACAAAAAATTCGATCATGGATTACAAAAAAAAAACAAACATTTCGACCATGGATTACAAAAAAGAAACAAACATTTCGATCATGTATTACAAAACATTCAATCATGGATTACAAACAATTCTATCATGGGTTACAAAAAAAAACAAAAAAAAACAAAAAAAACAAAAAATTCGATCATGGATTACAAGAAAAAAAAACAAACATTTCGATCATGGATTACAAAAAATTCGATCATGGATTACAAAAAATTCTATCATGGGTTACAAAAAAAAAAAAACAAAAAATTCGATCATGGATTACAAAAAAAAAAAACAATTCGATCATGGATTACAAAAAAATCGATCAAGTATTACAAAAAAATCTATCATGGATTACAAACAAAAAAAAAAAAATTCCGTACGGGACTCGCCGATTAACTGTTCGGACTAGTCGATTCCGTACAGTGAATCGGCGAGTCACTGTACAAAATCGTCCGGTTCTCTCTAGAACCGGCCGATTCCCGTTTTTTTCGCCGATTCGATCCGTCCATGGCGATTCCCGAGTCGAACCGGGCGAGTCCGGTTCGACTCGGCGTTTTTTTAAACACTGGTTTTAACATTGGGAGAGAGAAAGTGTGGGTAGATAGAGTCACCAAACTCCAAAATAGAGAAAAAAGATAATAAGGGCATTTTTATCTTAAATCTACTTATTTTTTTATTTGGGGGATATATATAAGAAAAAAATTTAGGGTATGGGAAGTTGAACTTTTGAGAGTATATGTAATTTTCCGTTTTTAAAATGGACATACCTACACGTAAGATCGTAACTTTACACAAAACGACACCCTTTTCAAATTTATGTAAATTTTCAAAGTCCACAATTTTTGTACTTTTTGAAGGGGGGCCACACAAGAAATGGTGCAATGCCTAACTCGCCGCCCAAACCCCGTCACATCATGGATCAATGTTGATTAAAGTGGAGGATTAGCATTTGTCCGTCTCTCTCTAAACTTTATGCTTTTAGATATGGAAAATGTGAAAGTTTGGTTTTTTCCTCTGTGAATCTCAAGATTTTATTATGCTTTTGGATATGGAAAATGTGAAAGTTTGTTTTTTCCTCTGCGAATCTCATGACTTTATGCTTTTAGATATGGAAAATGTGAAAGTTTGGTTTTTTCTACGGTGAATATGATTAGAGCGATTTGGAATTCGATGGAGAGAGAGGAATTTTGTGGACATTGTAGGTGAGCCCGGATTTGAAATAAATTTAATTTTGTGGGGATTGCGGTAGGTGAGAACGGAACGGATTTGGAATTCCGTGAAGAGAGAGGAAACGATAAACGTAGATGAAATAAATTTTGTGGAGGTTGCAATAGGTGAATCCGGATTTGTAGGTTGAGAGTAAGAGCAAGAGAGCAGTTAGAGAGATGGTGGAAATAAATTAATCCGGATTTGTAGGTTGAGAGTAAGAGTAAGGGAGCCGCTAGAGAGAGAAGGTGGGTAAGAAAAAGAAGAGGGGTTAGAAGGAGTTCAAGCAGAAAAAAATACGATTTAAAGAAAAAGACGTCTTGTTTTTCATTTGTTTGGGTTAAAAGTTTAATTAAAAATAGTAAAGTTATTTGGGTTTTGAAAATAGGTTTCGAAATTTTGAATTTCTAAAAAAAATTGAAAATTGATAATAGGGTGTATGGAGATATTTTTCCGGATTTTTTCGGACCATGCTATCAGTCCCATTAGAAGTAAACCTATCAAAGCGAAATCACAGTGGGAATAAACCTGATTCTCCTCTAATGGAAAACTCAACCTCTCAGTCTCAGGTAGGTATTTCATCTCTTATGTTGTTTTTCAATTCTTTCTCCAAGTTTTTTTTTCAATTCTTTCTCCACTCTATGTTACTTCATGTTAGTTTGTGTTTGTTTGCAATTTTCTAATTGAATTTTATGTATATATAAGAATTCAGACGTTTGTTTTACTTCATTTTGAGTTATTAATTGTTTTCAAAGTTCTGTGATTTAGGGCTCAGGGTCTTTACCCTTTAATTTCTTTGAAGTTTCAGAAATTAACGCGCATATCGCCTTAGTTGCGGTTTGATGCTATCTGGGATTTCTCCAATTTCCTGAAATCGATGTACTGAGCATTTTACATGCTGAAAGTTTGTTTAAGATTTCGGCTAAATATGTCGATACCCAATTTGCAAATTGGATTGTATTTCTCTCTACATTTATGGTTTTTGTTTGTTTTCAGTAAAAGTTTTGAATTTCAATGCTTTTTTTTGGGGCGGGTATGTTCTCTCTTTCATTTTCGTTTTAAATGTAGTTTTGAGAGTCACTAATTAATTTGAACATTTATTTGCAGAAACAGACATTCCTCAGCCATGGCTCTTCTTCTACTACTTCCAAGATTAAGTTATATTCTCATTATCGGAGCTCATGTGCATGGCGTGTTCGCATTGCTTTAAACCTGAAAGGTTATGATTTAGTTTGTCGAGAGAGAGAGAGAGAGTCCGAGTGGACTCGCTGAGTTGGAGTAATTCAGCAAAGTGCTGAGTAAGAGTGTAGGAAGCGGCCAAACTCGGCCGATTCCTACAATTTGGTATTATTACTTCTCTAGACTCAGTTGGGTCTTTGACAAACTTGGCCAAGTCCACCTAGTCCTGAGTCTGAGCCTTGTTTTTGAACATTGAGGGAGAGAGACTGATTCCTTTGAGTGTAATTTCTTCTCCACTTTTCTTGGAGCTAGGTTTCTGGACAATTAGTTATGTTTTGCACTTGTTACTGGCTTTAAAGTCTAAATAATAAGAGTTGGATTTACAGGGTTGCCTTATGAGTACATATCGACTGATTTATCTAAAGGAGAGGAGTTTATTGCAGGTGACATTTTTTGTCATTCATTGATTCACCCTGAATATTTTTTGGAATATGAGTAATTCTAGCTTAAAGTTTATACCAGACAGCAAATGAAAGAAAATTTATAGTGGACCCAACCAACCTTAGAGTTGGCCAATCCGCAATGTCCTTGGTTTAACACATCGAATTACAATAGATTTACACTGAGTCCTTTTTTGGTAAAATAAATAATTCGCTCTCTTAGATCAACCATGTACTACCAGTGGTTTAAAACATGGACATGGGTTTAAAATAAATGACTTACTTGTTATGGCTTACATATTACAATGTATGCTCCAAAACTAGAATTCAATACATTCTTCATTTCGTTTGCCTGTCATTGTTAAGAAAGTATTCACCCTTTGTTTTGTTCTGAGTGAGTAAGAACTATTCATACATTACTTATCTTTTTATGCTTGTAATTTTTATTTTAAAAAGCTGGTTTCCTATATTTGATGCTGACATCTAGATAAACGTCTGCTTAATCACAGAGTTTAGGAGACTGAGCCCTCTTGGTTTTATTCCGGTATTAGTGGATGGTGACTTCGTGATTTGTGATTCGTATGCAATCTTGCTAGTGAGTGGTCAATGTGATAGTTTCATTAATTGTGAAGTTAAATTGCTGTTATATATTTTGGTAATCTTAGGTATTTTTTACGGTACAGTGTATTTAGTAGACTCATGCAAGTGGTTATCACCAATCATCGTAGATGCTTAAAAATCTTTGCTTTGTGCAGTATTTGGAGGAGAAGTACCCCCAAATTCCTCTCTTGCCAGTTAATCTTAAAAAGAAGGCATATAATCTGCAGGTAAACACAGAATTGAAAGATGTTGCCTTCATACAGTATTCTCTCAATTGATCTTTTATTTTGCTTGCCACCTCTCGAACCTTGCAATTTATCCACTTTTCATCTGATTCTAGCAATGGTTTGTGCTCTCTCCCTCTCCCTCTTTTGAATGGCACTGTATAATACCTTGTGCATGTTTAGGAATGGAGTAGCTGGTTATTTATTTCTTTGAAACTATCATTTGTGGGGTAATGACATCATCCAACTACTCTATAAAAGATTAAAATTAAGGTGTTGTGATATAGGTGGCAAATATTGTGAGCTCAAGCATACAACCTCTTCAAATGATTGGCTTGCTGGTACATTTCTGGCTTCTTGATGATCTGATTTATTGAGCTTCTTAATGTTGTTGCTGTCTTCTTGGCTTTTATGGGCTTTCATTCCTAGCTTCATCTTTTTAGAAATCCATTGAGGAAAAAGTTGGTCTAGAGGAGAAGTTGTCATTTGCTCGGCATCACATAACAAAAGGTTTTAATGGTAAGTTTGTGAACACGATATTGCTTATTTTATGGTTCACTGTATGATCAGTGAATTGTCTTTCTCTTGGCTGGTATAACACTGACGAAATAAAGCATATAGGCCTCTTTATGCCCATAACCCTGATAATAAATAGCTATGTTACTCTAAGCAGGGACCTTCCATATTCTGTTGGCATGCTCCGAATTAATCTAAAGTTGTCCTTAGTCTTAATTGACATTAATCGTTGGTAGATCTAATTTTGGTTTTGTTTTTGAATTTTGTGATGACTAGTTTCATTAATCTTCTCAAAGAATTGCATGTGATCTGCATCCTAAGCATTTTAATTTTGATTTATCTGCAGCTCTTGAAATATTATTGCAGAAGATTTCTGGTAAATATGCCACAGGAGATCAGGTCTACATGGTACATTATTGATTGCTTGTTTACTTGTTTTCATTGAATCGCTTGCCTATTATTAGTCATTGAATCTCTTGCCTATTTATTAAGTCTCCTGTGGTAAATATGCCACCGGAGATCAGTTCTACCTGGTGCATTATTGATTGCATGTTTACTTGTTTTCATTGAATCTCTTGCCTATTATTAGTCATTGAATCTCTTGCCTATTATTAGGCACATTATTTCTGAATGTATACATGACTTTCCACAATATTAGAAGCTAAACAAGACAATGATGGAATTTTTATAAATTATATAGTTCATGTCATTCAATTGTACTTTAACAAACCTGCATTATTCGATCTTGGCAACACATGCTGTTGATAAGTCAGTAGTCTTAATTTGTGAGTCAGGTGTATTGACATAATTTGTTGGATTTAAATGTGAATTTTTTTGCTCTTTGAGAAGGATGCACAAGTAGGTCAAAATATTTGGGTTAGTTGCACATTGGGGTAATGGTTTGGATGTTGCTCATGTCCTTTGGTCTCAAATATTTGAGCAATAATAATGAGCCACACTAAAAGGCCTGCTTCTCACCTACCAGGGCCAGATTATATATGTTTCATATGGGTGGGTTGGGGGGAAGAGATGATATAAGATGATATCATAAACAGAAAATGGAGAAAAAGAAATAGAAAAGGTTTTGGAATTTCATGTAATGGCATATGGGGCATTGCGTTCAATATAATTGCTGTAAGCTTGGCCATCACATGATACTGCACTGCACCTAAGAGGGACATCGGCTAACTGCACAACAGCAGTTCAAGCAGTCAACATAACTTGCTTCCTTGCGATCGATCGTCTCACGGTTTGGTTTAGTCTAGGGCAGACATTGACAATGGGATTTTGGGCGATTTATAAACTGTAGGAGCTTTCTAAACTCCTCCTCCGAAGATCTCCATGTGAAGCTCGTATATTTGAAGTTTGAGACAATAAGCAGACCTCTAAGTGGTGAAAGTGACCATGCTTCGTATTTTACTTGTTTCAAGGTGTCAATCTTTTAGTAATGTATTCTCTCGCTATTAGATGATGTGTTCAAACTAAGCACAAATGGTTATATGCAGGCAGACATTTTCTTGGCCCCACAGATAAGCAATGCTGTAGTGCGTTTCAATATAGACATGGTTTGTCCTCTTCCTTTTTCCATTGCATCCATGATTAGCTTATTATTTAATTGATAGACGAGTACTGGGCCTCTTTGTATCAAATAAGTAGTTTGTATTTGCTAAGAAAGATTTCCATGATAAGCACAGAACTAGCTTCATATCTCTACAGTCAAGCAATTTATTCTGTGTTTTTCTTGGCTGATTGTTGCCTGTATCGGATTTTTGTCATTGCGATCTCTCACTTGAAAGGATATGCTTTGTCGCGCTTCTATCAGAATTAACTTGGATATTTCTAAGAATTTTGTAGCTCAATTTAGATGAATAATTATGTGATCAAAAGTTATCAGACGTCAAAACATAGAATCATGTGTTGAAATTAGCTTTTTCTCGTTTATTACAGAACATAATGTAAAATAGTCAATGCAATATTCATATATATATTTGTCCTTCTTGGGCTAGTTTTCAGGTGTGTCTTGGGCAAGATTTTTAAATGGGCGTATCTGGGGGGATCTTGTGGGAGTTCATGGGCTAGATGGGAACGATATGGGAATTGATTTAGTTATTTGATTTTTCCATTGTGATGGAAAGTACCCATCATACATATCCCTTGATGAGCATATTGTTCCACATTTTATAACACATTTGGTACCCGATTTCACATGAAAGAACTCTCCCATGTGATTAGGTGTGGGAGTTTTTTCACACCATCCCAGCGCATTTTTACACACCAATTGGCAGCCAATTGGTTAGAAAAAACTCCCACACCTAATCACATGGGAGAGTTCTTTCATGTGAAAATACTTTCATGGACATATTTTCATGCGTACCAAACATGTTATTGTTCATGGAAGGTGTAGATATTATTTGGGATCTTTGATTTGTATGGTGGACACTCTTTGTTGTTTGTTCACAGTCTATGTATCCTAATTTAAAAAGGATAAATGAAGCATACCTAGAAGTACCAGCATTTCAAGAAGCTTTGCCTGAAAGGCAACCGGACGCTGTCACATTGTAAGTACAGTTTCAAGCTTGTTCATTTTTATATAATCATGATTGCCATCAAGGCCTCTCAGAAATAAATCAGTAATATACAAATAGTAATACTTGATCTTATTTATACTTGTTATTGTTATTTTTTTCTATGATATCAAAAGAAGCATAATGAATGCTTTTTTTGGGTAGTTCAGTGGGAATACAGGCTCGCATCCATTTTTTGAAATCGTTAATGGTTTTCGAAAGTGTTAGGTGAGAATGGAAGCCTGGACATTAGTTGGGGCTTACGTGGAGCTACCACCACGACCCTAACCCCATTCTCAAAAGTACTGTGAATGTTGAAGAAGATTAACTGCATGACTCTAATATTGTTTCTTTTTTCTTTTCTTCTTGTTTTTCTTTTCTTGTTTGCTTATTTTATTTAAGATAGCTCATTACTAAAATGGTCTCGAACCTCCAAATGATGTGCCTAATATGCACTAGCCTTCAAAATTGCCTCAGAGACTCTTTGTTCGGCTCCCAGTGGCTTCTCTTTCAAATAGAGGTGAAAAAATATATAAGTGAAAAACCTAGTAGTCATCTACTGTTTTTCATGTGCAGCCATTAGACAATTACTCTGATGTATTTTTATTCAATAGAAGCTTTCTGAATTCCCCTGAGCTATCATTCTTTTCTTTGTCCTCATCATGGAAGAATATTGATACCCTCATTGAGGATATATGATACTCACCCTGCACCTTGTGGAATGTGCAGAAATACTTGATACGAGACACAGATTTGTATTTTGGTATAAATTGATTTCTTAGGTTGCATTTCAATAACAGCAAAAGATGATACCAGAATACCCTTGCATGCCATTTATAGAGGATAGATAATGATTTGGTCATTTTATCAAGGTGTTGTTGAGTAACAAATCTCTTAAATCATGCATGCCTCATGTCGAAGCCTTATTGTTGTTATTATGGTTGCATTTTTCATAGGGATGTGACTTCATAATATTTGGTAAAGCTGCACCTCAAGACCTCGGTGGAAAATGTAGTTCTGGTGCCGGATACCCTAGCAATATCCTGCAAACATATTTTCATCCCTAACTACGGAATTGAAGCTCAAAAAATGGTGCATATCTGGCGGATTTGTTAGTTAAAATGGATTGTCTGGAAAACATGTTACAAGATAGACCATTTTAGTGTATCAAATCCATTTTCTTTTTCCTCATATCCATGATTGTTGAGGTCGTGAGGACTTAATTGCATACTTTCCGGCACCGGAACTGCATTTTCTTTTGGGATTTGAGGTACGGTTTTATAGAACTACAGCCTTACAAAATACTTTCCATTTATTGTTGTTTATTATTTTTTGTGTTGCAGTTGTTATTAAATATTGATCAGTTACAACTAGTAGTCTATAGTAATAACATTTTGTTTGATCTTAAATATCTACTAATAGTTCTTTATGTTATCCTTTGTGCTGGTATGGTAGGATTAAGTGAAAGATCTTCATTTTTCACAGCCATGCTCCAATATTAAGTACTTCAGGATATTTTATCTCATGGTCTCTGTGAGGATCAGCATAGAATTACAAGAATTGTTAACAGTGAGATTCATGTGAAAAGACTCAACTGATAATATCCACAGAGAAATGGTTTAACTATGGTCACCATGTTTCTTTCCTGTCGTTCATGTATGATCATTATGAAGGACTTGTTTATTGCTCTTTTCTAGAATTGGTCGAATATTCCTGATGACAAAACTGCCAAGCTTTCATTGAACATGGGACATACTCAATTTTCCTATGCATGAGATGTTACTAACCACACACACACACCCTGCCCCGCGCCCCCGCCCCCGCCCCCGCCCCCGCCCCTGCCTAGGTTCTATACAAACCACACATTTTATTTAAAGTTGCGTTTCAAAACCTACAAATCTTTGATTGGGACCGAACTGATTTCGGGAAGGTTATCGGTCCAGGCCTGGTTCCCCCTCCCCCCCCCTTCACAAAAAAAAATAGAAAAAAAGAAAAAAGGGAAATGCCTATTTTGATTTTTCTTGTTTTCATTTTTTAATATTCTCTAGCTGACCAATCGGATGGTTGGATTGGCGATCCACCCATTCTCCCGGTTTTGAAAACATTGATCCGAAGAATTGACTTCATTGTGCCCAAGGATTAAGAGCCGAAGTTGAATTGAACATGATCAGAACATACCTAATTTGTAAACTCTCTCTCTCACATGCCACCTGAATGCAAAACTCATAAGAATGCCCCAGTATCCAATTGTCCATACTGATAAAAAATAGGAAAAGTTTCGTATAGAATTTTAATTTTTTGTATTATTTTATGATAGATTTCCTTTTTATTTTTCTTTCAAGCGGCATAAAAAAATCCCTAATGATTTCACTGTATCCCCTCATCTTTTATCTCTTTTTTTTATTGTTTTTTTATCATAAAATAGCCTCAATAAATTTTTTTATACCATTTCATCTCAAAAACTTCTTTAATCATCTTTTTCCCATTTTACCTATTAAAAAAGTTTTTGTGTTGAAATGATATAAAAAGTTTTGTTGGGGTTAATTTTTATGATCAAAAGTCAATAAAAGAAGGAGTTAAGAGATAGGGGGTATGGTGGAATCTTTAGGGATTTTCTTATGCCGCTTGAAAGAAAAACGGAATGAGGGTCTACTATGAAATAATACGAAAAATTAAGGTTCAATATGAAATTTTCCCTAAAAAATACTCTTTTGTTCTTTGCAAAGATAAGAAATCTGTTTCTTATCCATTTCCATTCATTGACATGAAATTTCATGCCTTGTACTTTTCCAATTCATGTGCTATGGTAAGGTATTATTTGTTGGAAAGTATATAGTGAGACCATTTACTTTTAGTATAAGGTGGTCACAAGCTATCTTGAGCATTGGATGTGAACTTGGGTGGCTGCATTTATTTTAGGGAAAACATCATTGTTCACCTTAATTTGGTGTATCTTTTCTTTGTAGACCCTCACGTTTGAAGTCGATCTGCTGGCATTAATTTTTTCAAAAACCTATATTCTAACCCTCCGATCCCTATTAACCAAAAAATTTTTCTTTTTGTTAACTTTTTTTGCCCTAAATAAATATATGAAGGACATCCACGCTCAAGATCTCTCTCTCTCTCTCTCTCTTCATTGGTTTTCATGCATTTCCTCACCATTTCTCTCATTGCTCTCTCTCGTACCCTCTTTTTGTCTCATTGGTTTTCACTCATTTTCAAACTCCATCTCTCTCACACACATCCACGTCTCTCTCTCTCAAACTCCATCTCTCTCTCTCTCACACATCACCATCTCTCTTTCAAAACTCCATCTCTCTCTCTCTCACATCACTATCTCTCTCTCAAAACTCCATCTCTCTCTAAAACTCAAACTCGATATCTCTTTAAAACTCCATCTCTCTCTCTCTCACACATCACCGTCTCTCTCTATCTTCAAAGGGGGAGCTCAAATCATATATGGTTGTATCTTGTGAGTCAGATTTTCAGCCGAAAAACTTGCTACAACCTTCAAAGTTGGTCTTGAAGTTGCAGAGGATGTCTCTTTGTTGGTCCGTTTATTTGCCAGAATTTGATTTTTGTCCAGAATCTTCAAACGGGGTGTCGAACTTAACAACGGTTTTGTCTTTGTGGGTAAGATATTTTGTTGGAATTTGATGTTTTTCCTGAGATTTGGTCACATTATTCAAATGCGGTGTTGTTGAAATGGGTGAAATCTTGGTTTCTCTGCTCAATGTTTTGAAGGAAAACTTCACCGGAATCTAATTTTATATTGGAATCTTTGAACAAGGTGTTGAAGTTGCAGGGCTTTTCATTTTGTGGGTTAGATTTTGCACCCAAATTTCACCGGAATCTTCAAAGAGGGTATTGAAATTAAAGAAGGTCCCGTTTTGTGGGTCAGTTTTTCGACCATGAGCAAAAAATGCGGTTCTTGGGTATCTACACCCTGAGAAAAACCATGAGCTTTTTGAGTGGTTTTGAGACCGAGAGTGGTGGTTTTGAGGTGAAAATTGGTGGTTTTTAGTAAAAAATTGGTGGATTTGGGATGAGAATTGGTAGTTTTTTTGTGAAATTCGGTGATTTTGAGGTGAAGGTGGATCATTATTTGTGGTTTTTGTGAGCTTTCATCTGTAAAAATGGAGGGTTTTCTGCAAGTTTTTTGGCATTTTTTTCAGTAAAAAATTGGTGGATTTGGGATGAGAATTGGTGGTTTTGGTTTGAAATTCGGTGATTTTGAGGCAAAGGTGGATCATTATTAGTAGTTTTTGTGAGCTTTTATATGTAAAGATGGAGGGTTTTCTGCAGGTTTTTTGGCATTTTTTTCACGATTTTTGGCGGTTTCATAACATCTGAAAGATCAGCAAGGGAACGTTTTAGAGTGAGAGATGGAGTTTTGAGAGAGAGAGAGAGAAAGAGAGAGACGGTGATGAGAGAGAGAGATGGAGTTTGGGTTTTAGAGAGATAGAGTTTTGAGAGAGAGAGATAGAGATGGTGATGTGAGAGTGAGAGATAGAGTTTGAAACAAGTGAAAACCAGTGAGAGAGAAAGAGGGCATGAGAGAGAGTAGTGAGAGAGAAATAGTGAAAAAACGAGTGAAAACCAATGAAATGAAGCCAGAGATAGATGTTGGGCGTGGATGTTCTTTATATATTTATTTAGGACAAAACAGTTAACAAAAAGCAAAATATTTGGGTTAATAGGGATCAGGGGGTTATTAGATAGGTTCTTAGAAAAGTTAATGCCGCCCGATAGATTTCAAACATGGGGGTCTACAAAAAAAGGATATACCAAATTAGGGTGTACAATGATATTTTTCCTTTATTTTATTGACCAAGCTCAAAGTGTAAAAGAAATTTTCTCAAACTTTGTGACATACCCAAGCTATCAAATTTCACATCAGATCGTTGTAAGTAATTGTGACATCTCATTGTATATAATCCCTGATATCTTTGTGATCAATATTATATGGGTGTGGTTTGTATAAGGCTGGCCCCCAAATAATGAAAGTAAGCCACATTTTGAATTAATGTCAAATGATGTTATTTTAGTATTGGAAATCTTTAAGATGGTATGAAAATATATTTTTTATTTCTAATTATAATATTTAAAGATTAATAAATAGTGTAGATCGAAGAGATCTATAAACACTTGATAAACTTGAAAATTGACTGTCCACAAAGTGCAATGCAAGATATGCTATTTTTAAGACTTAGATTTTTTTTTTTTATTTTATGTTCATGCATCTTGAGGTGGAGATATGCCTTCATTTGATTGTTTAGGGTCTCACCCTCATATAAACTTATTCTATGGTATATCTGTGATATCCCTCACCATCTGACCTTTAAGAAGAGTTATTGGTCTGTATTTTATTACGTTCATCTCAATTAAGTAAATAGGATTTTGTGGACCTGCGGGTCGGTATTGTTCACTAGGAACCGCAAGTTAAACCCCAGACTCTAATAATACTTTAGCTACCTAAATTTAGGAAAGGAAGTGATTTAGACGTCTATAAATTATTTCAAAACAAAGTTCCCTCCCAAAGCTGGAAAATGGCTCACAATTTTCTTTCATTTTATTTTTTTGTCTTCTACCTTCTTACATAGTGGCCCATTAAATATGGACACATTCATGAGTCCCGATGGAATTTGACTTAATTTTTTTAGGTATAGGTAATCTCGGGTGAGGTGTGTATAAGGGGCCATCCTTATACTATAGAAGTATGTCGCATCTCAAAATTTTCTCTGGAGATGCAATTCTAGTGTGGAAAACATTACGATGGATATGAAATTTCAAAATTGATAGAGATTGAGGAGACTTGTAAATCTTGAAAATAGATGGTTGAGATAATTTATTGCACTTGAAGTTCTTTTTTCCTCGTGTTCGTATATCTCAAGGTCGAGATATCAAATTGAAGGGTTTTTCAATATCGGAACACTCTCTTCTACAGGATTTTTTTAGATGGATGCATCTTACTTCAATAGTATACGGTTGACATTTTATATAAACTTTTCCTTTAATCTCTAACGAGATTATTAATATGTAAAAATAAATAAATTTTAAAACTAAAAGATAAATTTTTGAGATAAACATTTAGACGAATAATTTTTAAATTTTTTTTGGAGGCAACCATGTAACAATTTTCCATTAAATATTGGGGCAAATGACTGCATTGTCGCCCATCCGCACTTCAAAGGCGGTTTAATTTATTTTATTTTATTCTATTCATATAATATGAATGAGACAAGCTTCCAAAAGTAAACATTGCATTGTATGGTGATCGGTGTCGACCAATGTTAAAAAACAAAAAAATTGGATTGGTGGGGTGAATATTCAACCACCAATCACGGCTCGGATTGGCTGGATCGGTGATCCAGACGGTTATTGAAGTGATCTTAAACAAAGAAGAAAATAAAGATAAAATAAATAAAATAAAAATAAAGGTTGACAGGATGAGGATTTAGGGGGGACCATAAGCATAAAGAAAAAAAAAGAAGGAAGAGGGGGATTTTAGGGGGAACCAAACTGGGACCCACACCATTTTAGAACATGTTTGATCCCGACTTAATCCACATCCGGATCGGCGACCCAGAATGGAAATCGCTAGGATTTAAAACTCTAGTATAAACAATCAATTTCCAAAAAAATCTCTCAAATTTTTAGCAATATTGCTATGGCTAGTGTGACGAGACTTGGCCGAGTCCACTCAGATTCGGCCTCATCCCATGGGCGAGGCGAATTTCTCCCAAGTATATTATTGTATAGTATATAAATAATATTGTGTTTAATTAATTTTATTCAAAAGCATTTGTGATTAATTTGTCATTATGCCTTGTGGTGAAGGTTTGATCCATAAGGGATTGTATATTAGGGGTCCGGATACATGAAAATCCATTACAAGAAAATATAGCATTTTCAATGTTGGGAAAGGTTTTTATGTTTCCTCTACAGCATAGAAGTTCTATCCTCCCCCTACTATCCAGCTGTCCAATTTTGATGAAGAGAGCCGCTCACTGTTTGATTTTACATCCGACATCTTAAAGTATTTTATTTTTAGTTTTTTTTTATAAAAATTGTATGAATATGAAATTTGGTAGGTGCCATTTTCTCATTGGGGTGTACCTATAAAAAATATTAAAAATAAATTTTCGATAAAATATAATGACCAAAATACCCCTTAAAACTTTTGAAGGTATTTTGGTCATTTTATTTTATTGAAAATATTGTTTTTATATTTTTCGCTAGTACGAATTTAATAGAGGAATGGACTTCCAAAATTTGGCGTCGAAATAGTTTATAAAAAAAAAATTAAAACAAAATAGTGTAGAGACGTGACATTGTGATTGGGGCAATTGTAACCCTCCATTCAGAGTGGACGGTTGTATAAGGGGAAGGATAAAACATCTATGCTGTAGAAGAAGCATAAAAAACTTACGCTTCAGTGTTTGGATACACTTAAAGAGTAAAGAAATGAAAATAGATTATGTGATCATTTCCCCATATATCGTGAAAACTATTATGCATGAAATTTTTTTTTTTTTTAAGGGGGATGTTTGTAAGAATCGTAGATGAGATGTAGCGTTGCTAATACGCATCGCTCTCTCTCATAAATAATTCACACGTTGCTAATACGCATCGCTCTCTCATAAATAATTCACACATGGTTAACACGTTTACCAGGAATCTACTTATCATATCCATTATTAGTTCATGTACACTTGAGATAATAAAAATATACAACACAATTGGTGTCCCTCTTCGAGGACATGTGACAATGGAGATTTACATCTGTTTACAAGAAACAAAGCCCCCAAGCAATTGAATAAAGCTTGGATGATGATGATAAAAGTACCGAATTGGTTAAGAGAGAAAAGCAACAGCCACTCTCTCTCAATCGATGAAATGCAAAGAAAACAAGGAATACAGATCTACGACCCCATCTTCGACACAAGTTTGTGAGAGAAATGCTATAAAAACAATGCACTCTCTCTCTCTCTCTCTCTCTACTAAACAAGAACATGGTCTTAGAACGATCTTACTCACACGACCATGACCAAACCC
>NW_006499827.1:757489-773387 GCF_000471905.2 Amborella trichopoda
AGTGAGAGAAATAGCTATAAACAAATAGCACTCTCTCTCTCTCTCTCTCTCTCTAAAACAAGAACATGGTCTTAGAACGATCTTACTCACAGACCATGCAACCCAAGATCTTCCAAATTTTGCGTGTTCTCCTCCCAATCTTTCTGATACGCCTGGCTATAAAAGAGGTGAATAGAGGAGGTGGTATAATGGAGGGAGGTGAATCCTCCCCCTCACTGTTTCTACTACTGGTTCTGAGATAGAAATTTCGACTACCCAAATCTCCAACCCTATCAATCTTACTTATACCTGCCCAACAATGAGAGATCTAATTAAATCCAGAATACCAAAAAAAAAAAGAGGCAAAAACTGTAGAATCAAAACCAAGCATAGGAATTCTGCAAAATGGTTTCTATGCAATGGCGTGCCATGCTCACCCCCTAATTTTTAACGCCTTTCATTCTATCTTATGTTACTGGTGTTCCCTTGTCAAGAACTGGTCACGTAATATTTATTTTGATTATTTAATAAAATGGGTAGGGCTTGGTTATGTAATATTTATTTTGATTATTTAATAAAATGGGTAGGGCCGATATCCCTACTGATTCACCTAATAAAAAACTGCAAAATTTAGAAGAGATTGTATACGGTGAATATTTATCTATGGTACAAAGAGGTCACAATTCTTTATAACCATGTAATGTGAAATTTGATAACCATGTAATGTGAAATTTGATAGCTTTGTGTATTATAAAGTTCGAAAAAATTTCTTTTGAATCTTGTGCTTGGTCAAAGGAATAAATGTAGTCACCCCGTTTCACATCTAATAATCAAAATTAATTGTGAGTGCCTTGTACCAAAGGTAAATGATGTCATTGTACATTTTTACAATTTAGAATGGCTATTGATTTTCCGGTCATTCCTAAGCTGCTTTTAAAAGCCGGACTCAGCCTTGACCTGCCAAGGGTCTAGGACCAAGTCCCTTGATCTGAATCCCAAGTTGGATGGGGAGTTTTTAACAATAAAATTTTAAAAAATACTGGAAAACCTGGAGTTTGGCCAGTTCCAGAATCTATTCGCCCAGAATCGCCAGACACCTAATCCGGTCCGACTCGACTGGGTCAATTCCACAAATTTCTGGCGCAGAATCACCAGCCTGCCCAGAATCGCCAGACTTCTAATCCGGTCCAACTCGACTAGGGCAATTCCAAAACATTTTGGCGCAGAATCACCAGCCTCCTAATCCAGTCCGACTCTGTGAGTGACAGAAGCAGACACAGATTTTTGAAACACTGTTTCTAAGAATATACATGTTCATCTAGCATGAGAGAGAGCACCCATGTCAACTGCATCAAAAACAATTAAACCTTTGAGAAAGAGGCTTAATTTCAAGGCTGAGATTTGAATTGCAATGGTGTAGGGAATTTAGAACGCCAGCCAATTGTGTCTGATCAGAGAGAGAGGCTTACTTTCTAGGCTGAAATATGAATGATGAAGCTCGAAGGAGCAAGAGTCTTGAGAAAGCACGGGGCGACGGCCTTCTTCTGCATATCTATCAACAATGGAGTTTATGGTCTCACCCACTGTTTGCCCCATCCTAACCATGGTTCTTATAGGCCCTGGGCTCCCCTCCACTGTAACACTCACTACCACCTTCGAATCATCCCTATATCTCTGCAACACAAAAAACTAATCTTCTAAAATCCCTCAAAAATCACCATGATTCATGTTCATCAAGCTTTCATAGCTTCAAAATTCAGTGAATTTGGAGTCCATTAAAAAAACAGTCTTTTGAAATATCCCCAAATCAGGAAAAATCACAATTTCCATGATTATCGAGCTTTACATGGCTTCGAATTCCACTAAATTTAGTGCATCTTTGAAACCCCAAAAAAAACATCTTTCTAAAATCACAATCCTTCCATTTTCTCAAGCTTCCATGGCGTTAAAGTTCAGTTAATTGAACAGAGTTTCAGCCATAAATTTCAGTGAACTTCAAGAGAGTTTCGATCCAATCTTTCAGTGAAATTTGTATGAATTTCAGTCTATTTTTCAGTCAATCCAATCTTTAAGTGAAATTTGTGGGAACTTTCAGTCTATTTTTTAGTCAATTTGAGCTTGGATCAACCCAGGCAGTGAAATAGGGTAGTTATAGATTCATAATTTCAGATTAAATCTGTTCCAAAATCAGTTATTCTTTCAAATTACTACTGATTTCTGAATTGGCTTAATTCCAACGAAATTTCGACCCAATTTCAACAGAGTTCCCCATATGCGGCCGAGAATCACTGAAATTTAGCGAAATGAAATGAAAACCAGAGGCAAAAGTGGATTTGGACTATCCATTACACACAAAAAAAGACATGAAATTGGAAAAAATAAATTATCCATTGTTCAAAAAAAAAAAAAACATATAAAATTGGAAGAAATTTGTCCCAGTAACCAATTCTTGCCCTTTTTGCAGACCGAATTGGGATTTATTTGACCCAACGATGGGTGCGCAACTGGACCAAAACTTTCAATTTCGGCCCGAAATAGTTCTACCTGCAAATCCAACTGTTGCTCCTTTTACATAGACCATTTATTACACAATTTCAAAACATTAGGCCAATGAGAAGAGAAAAACCTATCACAAAAAAACAAAAAAAATAGAAAAAAAAGAATTTCCGATTTCATTCAAGCCAGAAAAACATGAAAATTAGGGATTGGATATTGAAATTCCAGATAAATTTTTAGATATTCGGGGAAATTTTCTGAGATTGCGTCAAAGTTTCACCGTGATTCGCTGAAATCATGACCCAATCCGAAAGTTTTCCATCAACAAATCAATCCAGATTAAAAAGAAACTCAAAATCGGGCCAAATTTCGTCGCATTTTTTGCCTAAAAATTGGGAAAAAAAATTTTCAGACAATTTCAAATAAAACTGACCAAGAAATTCCATGGTTTTTCATTTGGGAAAAATGACTCAAAAAAAATTGGGTTTTTCTATCTGAGAGTTCAAGCTTCAAACCTCGGGGGTTCTGAGACAGGGAGAAAGAGGCGGGAGCTTAGAATGAGTTGCGAAGACATCGTTACACGTTTTCGGCCTGAAAATGCGACCCCCCTTTATCTTATTGTCATCTTCGCCGGAAAATTCGCCGGAAAATGACCATAGTATGGGTTCAGAGAAACACCGGAACAGTCTCCGATTGGGCGTGGTTTTCCTATAACTGGACCCAGACTGAGCCCTAGGCCCGTGTATTGTGAGACTCGGCCTGGATTCTCTCGATCTACGATGGCTCCTTCCCCCAAAGGACCGAGATTGCCGCCAAACTCCACCTTTCGGGCCACTCTCCAGAATCCGGCGCCGGAGTTTCTCCGGATCCAGCATTAGGCGCCTCTTTGTATAGTGAGAGAGAGAGAGAGAGACAGGACGAGAGAGGATGGCAGTGGATTAGAGAGAGAGAGCAGTTCAGGTTTGTGTAGAGAGAGAGGAGATGGAAGTCGAGTTGTAGAGAGAAAGAGGGCAGGCAGTCAAAGTTGTAGAGAGAGAGAATTCAGTAACTCTGGTCAGTAGAGAGAAAGATGCTAGCAGTCTGGTTTCAGAGGGCGAGAGAAGTCATAAATTCTGGTTAGTAGAGAGGGAGAGAGGATGGGAGTCTGGTTTTTTTAGAGAGAGAAGGAGAGGATGGCAGTTGCAATTGTAGAGAGAGGAAGACAGGAGGCAAGAGGCAGTTGCAGTCGTGAGAATGGCGTCTTCCAACTGCTGATTGCTTGTTTTCTTCTACCATGTTTCCTGCTTTGGACTTGTTCTTTCCTCGAAGGTGAACAATGGTGGTCGATTCCCTGCGTTTTACGGTGGTAAATTTCGTTAGATTTCGGGAAATTTTCGGTCCCCCATTACGTGTTCGCTCCGCGTGGATGGGGTCGGCTTCTACGGCGTTATATTTCCGTAGTTTTCGGCGAAATTTTTTAAGGCGCCTCGGCTCGGATGTAATTGCCCTTGATAAATTTAAATTGTTTTAAGAGAAAAGATACTCTACTCCCGCGGGAGCAAAACATTCATTACTCCCTCATTTAAAACCCTACCTAGAATTAAATTTAGGAGCTCAAACTTTGAGGAGGTAATCTCTTCACCTATAAATTAACCTCAATAGATTCCCTCTATATATTTGAAAAGAATAATGTCTCGAAATTGAATAGAAACTATCTAATTTTTTTTAATGGTGTGATCTAAGTATTAAAAAACTCAATTTTCACTTTTTTAGAATAATCATGAGGTAGTTCTTAAGTGGTTCTCAAAAATTAGACTTCAAATCAAGGGACTAAAGTTAAGCTATGCTCTCGAGGAGCATAGTGTAAATGCTCTTCCAATACATTGTTTTAATTTTAACAAGATAATTTAGTGTGTGATTTTTTTCTCGACAATTTACTTCCTCAGGTAAAACCCAATATAGGAATAATTTAGGACACCGAATTTTGAAGATGTAAAGGAAATATTTCAAAATTGAGCTCTATATGGATGAAAATACTATCTCAAGATTGAATATAGACTGTCCAATTTTTGAAGGGCGAGTTAAGCTTCAAAAATATAAAAATTCAAATTTGTTTTTTTTTTAAGATAATCTTCTACAAATTTTTAGGTGGTTTACAAGGCTTTTGACTAAAAAAATCTTCTTAATTAGGTCGTTTGACTGAGAGGATAGATACATAGGAGAATAATACATGAAATAAAGAAAACGTTTTTATTAGTGAAAGACTCTAAACAATCAAATTACTATAAAAATTTTTACTAAAAGAAGTTGTTTTGATGCCCAAATATCAAGATTTATGGATATGAGAAAAAAAACAGATTTCAAGTTTTGAAAATAGCAATCTCGTAATGCAAATTCGGATGGTCAATTTTCAAGATTATAAAGTTTTCATAGATCTACACGATCTACACTATTTTTTGAGCTTTAAATTTTATAATTATAGATAAAAGTATATTTTAAAGGCATCACAAAGATTTTCAGTGTTGAAACCACATTTTTTTCACTATTTGAAGGTGTGCATTACTTTTATTGTTTAGAGCCTCGACCTTTTACAAACCGCACCCATAAAATAAATTGTGGAGCAATTTGTAAATCATTGATAATAGATGTGCATTTAAAGTGATTAAGTTAGATAATTTTAAAATTTCAAATGCTCGAGGTAGCAATCGACATTTTGATCCCTCAGGACCATGACGGTCCTTCCATTATTTTATCCAATTTTCTCACGGGTTATTTTGTACACCATATTATTTGCCAGACTACCAATTAGTGCCTTAGGTTTCGTTTAATTTCGGCAATATTTCGGTGTGACACTGTTATTCTGCCAGACTACGGATTTACTGCCTAGGGTTTCAGTTAATTTCGGCGATATTTTGGTATTTTGCGGGAACAAGAATGGCATCGAGGGGAGTATTCCCATGAGGTTTAAAAAATCGGTGACCCTATCTGGAATTTGGCCATCCGGATCTGTAATCTCCACAGCACTCCGGAGTAAGTCAAAAAACAGGATTCGAGCGGTTTAAAAGAGTAGAATCGTCGATTTTTTTGTGGAACTGCCGATTCTTCATCGAGTCCGACTGATTCTTCACCAAGCTAAGTAAAAATAAAATAAAATAAAAAAGATGAACAGTTTTTCTTGGATTATTTTTTTTAAATAAAATTGAAACATAAAATACCAATTCTACTAATTTTTTCGATCTGATCCGCAGACTTTTCTGATCCAATACGGGTATGGGTGTGTTCGAGTCACCTTGATTCCCACTACTGAATCTGTCTTTTTTTTTTTTTTTATACGTCCACAAGAGCATATTATCCATTTGCTCCCTCGGCCCAAAGTGGTATTCGAGAGCATTCTTTTCTACTTGAAATTTTGATATTTAATCTATGAATTATTATTTCAAAAGAATGATTTTCAAGGTTTTAAACACTTTGATCTAATGGTCCTTAACCGGGCATCATAGGCTTACATAATCAGATGGAGTTGTTTTTTTCGTGTTTTTTTTAAAAAAATTAGTAGCTAGGCTTAAAAAATCGGAAAGTTTTATATGTGACCCCACATTTCTCTCCATCAAGATGGCTGTGGGCCACAATATCACAGGTTCACTCTTGGGCTAATATTAGATTTTGATCTGACTGCTTAAAGTGTTTTTTTTTTTTTTTAATTCTGTACATCGTTTGCAGCGAAATTTAAGACATACATGCATCTGACAGTGGCGCACATGATAAAAATTATAATAAAATATTTATTTTGATAAAAAATATCAAAATACCACTAAAACTTTGGGGCAGTTTGGTTATTTATTTTTCACAATAAATTTTTTTCTTTTTTTGCTAGGTACGCCTCAATAAGAAGATCGGACGTCTTAAATTTCAGTCTAAAATATTTTATAAAAATTTAAAAATCAAACAACATTTTGGCATGATATTGTGATATGAGAAATCCAATAAGATCATATGACTAAGAAGTGGGATCACATATAATTTGTTTGTGTGTGAGGTCATATAAAAAGCCTTATTGCATCTCCAAATTTTGCCTTCCAAAAATTATTTTGAGTAATGATCCTATGAGACCCTCCCACATCCATGTGTGTAGGACTTCAAAGGATCATCATTAAATTTGACATAGATATCTAGAAAAGTCACGTCCGACACCCATGTAATAACTTTTATAGAGATCTGTGTCAAATTTAATGATAATCATTTGAAATCCTACACACATGGGTGTGAGAGAGTTTCGTAGGATCATTACTCAATTATTTTTATATCTGTACTTTTCTTTTATGAGGGAGCAAGCAGAGTTATGCTCAAGCGCGGGAGCACGAAATCTTTTCAGTTTTTTGACTATGATAGTTAGGTACGCACGGTTTGCTTGCCGACTCCAAAAAAGCAAGAGGAAGTGGGTGAGTGAACGGGATCGAAAGTGACGGCCTTCTTTTGAAGAAAATGGTTCGATATGGCTGCCGCACTACTAAAATAAATAAAGTCTGGTGTCATGACTCATCAAAAATTGTAATTCAAGCGATTGAAAACTTTTATATCGATCATCTTATTATAGTTATAAAAAAAAAAATTGAGACTTCAAGCTTTAAATGGAGGGTATATTATAACAAATTATCTAGACTTTTTATTTTACCTTAAAAATAAGTGTTTATAAAAAAACAATATATGTATATTTTTTTAGTTTCAAATTTATTATCAATATTGAAAATTGATTTTAGAGTCTCATGGATATTTTTTTTGCCAATAGTGCATTCGGCACGAGGATTTAAGGTAAGGATTTATTTTCTTTATATAAAACCTAGGTCTTGTAGGAACTTCATCTTTTCTTTCTCTTTCTCTTTCTTTTTCTTTTCTTTTATTTTCTCTTTTTTTTTTTCTCTCTTTCTCTTTCTTTTTCTTTTTTTATCTTTTCTCTTTTTTTCTTTTTTTTTTTTCTTTTTTTTTTTTGAGTTCAAGACTTTTTCCCTTAAACGAGAAGCATGCTTCATATGGTTAGATTATTTGCTTTTGAATTTCACCCACAACGAGAAGCATGCTTTTTGCTTTTCATTGAATTTTCGTAGTTAATTGATGATCTAATTAAAGACGGAGTATATTAATTTGGAAAAAGTTTATATGGAGTCAAGGCTCTAAATAATCAAAATTCTCTACCTCAAAAATTTCACTAGAAGAGGTTGTTTTGATATTTTCAAATTGATCATCTTGACATCAAGATGCATGGACATAAGAAAAAAAGATGGATTTCGAGCTTTGGAAATAGTGTATTTTGCAACGCATTTTTTGACCGTTAATTTTCAAGATTTTCAAGTTTTTATAGATATGTCGATCTACTCTATTTTTTAAGCTTTAAAATTTATAAGTAAAGATAAAAATATATTTTTTCCTCATATTGATTATCTCGACATCAAGATGCATAGACATGAGAAAAAAAATGGATTTCACGTTTTGAAAAAAGTGTATTTTGTAACGTATTTTTGGACCTTCAATTTTAAAAAATTTCAAGTTTTCATAGATGTGTCGATCTACACTATTTTGTAAGCTTTAAACTTTATAAAATATATCTTAAGGTTGTCACAGGGATTTCCATTATTGAAACCACATTTTTCGATACTATTTGAAGGTTGGTTATGATTTGATTGCTTAGAACCTAAAGTGCATCCTTTATTAGGGTGAAGTTTGTATAGAGCCTAGCCTCTAAACAATCAAATTAGAGCCTACCTTCAAATAGTATCGAGAAATATGGTTTTAATACTATAAATCTTTGTGACAGCCTTAAAATATATTTTCATCTGTACTTATAAATTTTAAAGCTTAGTGTAGATCAACATATCTATGGAAACTTGAAAATCTTGAAATTGACGGTCCAAAAAATATGTTACAAAATCACTATTTTCAAAACGTGAAATCCATTTTTTTTCTCATGTCCATGTATCTTGATGTCGAGATGATCAATCTGAAGATGTTTGGACATCAAAACAACCTCTTATAGGAAAATTTTGAGATAGGCTTTAAGTTGATTATTTAGAGAACTTTTCCCATAGAAGGTGAAAAATCAGTGTTTTAAAACATGTCGGTTCATCAATTTAGATGGGAATTAGTCTACATAATCTGTCTCCAGACGGTCCTCAACTAATTCTCCCCTAAAACCCGATTTATATATTTTATCTCTTTATTTTTATTTTTATTTTTATTTTTATTTAATTTATCTTTTTATATTTTCTAATCACTTATTAGGAGTCCGGTAAACAGGGGCAGTAGCGGTGGATTGGGTCACATAATTTATTTTACATAATATTTTTTTAAAAATGGATCAATCGGGTGGATAGACCAACAAGAAAAATGGTCAGGATCGGTGAATCGAATAAATTCTCTATTGTGAGAATTGGTCCATAGAAAAACAAAAAAAAATAATAATAATTGTTATATCTGGCAACTAGAAGATCGGCCAGTCTGGATTTACTGATTCCTTGACAGACTCGCTCGAAACGGAGCAAGTGCACAGAAATTGGTTTGATTCTCCGCTCCAAATGAGGATCCGTGGCACCAATTTTTAAAGGCTGCGGTTTGTATAGAGCCGAGGCTTTAAACAATCAAAGTAAAACCCACCATCAAATAGTATCGATAAATGTAGTTTCAATAATGAAAATCTTTGCGATAGCCTTAAAATATATTTCCATTTTTCATTATAAAATTTAAAGCTTAAAAAATAGTGTAAATTGAGCATAAGTATAAGTATGAAAACTTGAAAATCTTGAAGATTTGATGGTAAAAAAATACGTCATAAGATACACTATTTTCAAAACTTGAAATCTATTTTTTTCTCATGTCCATGCATCTTGATGTCGATTTGAGGTTATTTGGGCATCAAGACAATATCTTATAGTGAAATATTTGAGGTAGGCTCTAATTTGTTTGGTTAGAGCCTCAGCTTTATGTAAACTTTTTCCATTATGGTTGCAGTTTGTATAGAGCCGAGGCTCTAAACAATCAAAGTAAAGCCCACCCTCAAATCGTATCAATAAATATAGTTTCAATACTGAAAATCTTTGTAATAGCCTTAAAATATATTTTCATCTTTCATTATAAAGTTTAAAGCTTTAAAAATAATGTAGATTGAGCAGATATATGAAAACTTGAAAATCTTGAAGATTGATGGTCAAAAAATACATAACAAGATGCACTATTTCCAAAACTTGAAATCCATTTTTTTCTCATGTCCATGCATCTTGATGTCGAGATGATCAATTTGAGGATATTTAGACATCAAAACAAATATCCTAACAAATTGTTATCCGACAGAGAAACAAGGAACCCACATAATTTATTCCCATTATTAATGAAATCATGAAGATAGTTGGTAACTTCTTTCAATCGCATCCATAGACTTAGGGGTGGCGACAGGTCATCGTGTCTGGCCAGACTTGGACCCGGACCCAAAAATGATAATAAGACCCGAACCTGGACCCAAAAAATATTGTAGGACCCAGATTTGAACCTAATCGAACCCGATCAAAAAAATTAAAAAATATATATATTTAATTATATTTAAATGTATTTCATATATTGAGACCTGAAAAATATTACCGGACCTAGACCCGAATAGTGTTTTGGTCCGAGATTTGGACTCAAACCTGACCTACCGGGTCAAATCTTTGGACCCATGCCCCGAACCTGGATCTGGTCTACCCCTCAGGGTCCTAGCTTGGGTCCAGGTCCATTGCCACCCCTACATAGACTGAAAACAAATTTATCAAAATGTACTTGGGAGTTGAACTATTTTACATTTTAATCATTTTTTTGTTTTAATTTCAAAATACGAATCAAAAAAGTTATAATTAGGAGTTGGAATAGTTGGTAATGGATAGAAGGTTAAAGTGTCAATAAATTAACTATATTTTAATAAAATTTCCTAAATAAGGAAAAATGAAACAGCACATCACCTAGCAAAGGAAGGCGTCTCTAATGCCTACCTTGTAGTTACACCTTATATGATTCTAAATTATTATCAGGGAAAATTACAAAAAAACCTCTAAGACTACACTTTTTATGCAACTTACTTTAAACCTAATGTTTTTTTCTCACTTTTTTTTCAAAATACACTTTCTATTCAAATACCCCCTAACCAAATAAAAAATAAAAAAGTGCCTAAACTACCCTCTTTTACTTTTACATTACCCACGCCTCTCTCTCCTCTGTGTAAGTGCGCTCCGGTAGTGTAACACTTAGAGTCACAGCACTCTTGCACTGTCTACGTGCGCTCCGGCAGTGGATCATGCTCTCCGACTCTGTGTAAGTGCGCTCCGGCAGTGGATCATATGCTCCAACACTATGTAAGTGTGCTTTGGCAGTGAAAGCTAGAGTCACAACTCTCCGAAACTGTGTATGTGCCCTTTGGTAATAGATGTGTGCTCCGGCACTGCGTAATTGTGATCCGCCAGTGCAACACTCTGGAGTCAAAGCGCTCCAGTAGTGGATCATGCCCTCCAGCATTGTGTAAGTGTGCTCCGACAGTAGAATATGGAGTCACAACGCTCTGGTACTGTGTATGTGCGCTTCTGGCAGTAGATGATGCTCTCGGCACTGGGTAAATGTGGTCCAACAGCGCAACACTATGAAGTCGCAACGCTCCGACACTGTCTATATGCGTTACGACAGTGGATCATGTACTCCGACAACTGTGTAAGTGCGCTCCGTCAATGTAATCTGGAGCCACAACGCTTCAGCATCATGTATGTGCACTCCAGCATTGGATCACGTGCTTCGACACTGCAGTGGTTCACTCCGACAATGAGCTCTGAAAGTCAACATCAAATATAGCCAAATTGATTTCTGTGTACAAGAAAGGTATTTTCGTTTTAAAAAAATAAACTTCTTTCTAAGGAGGTATTTGCATAGAAAGTGTCATTTTTAGAAAAAAAATGAAAGAAAAACTTTAATTGGGGGTAAGCTACATAAAAAACGTCATCTTGCGGTTTTTTTTATAATTCTCCCTCATTATTAACCTGTGGCAGACGATTTTGTACAGTCCAGTACACGTTTTTGCAGCACAATTGTTAATTGGTGAAAGCTGCATTTTAACATTATGAAATGAGTTTTCCTACTCCCTAGGGACAATACTTTCCATTTCCTCCATTGGGCAAAACACCGATATTTTTTAGATCTCAGTATCCGGAGATGTAATATTTACAACCTATAGAATAATCTAGGTAAAAAATAATTATGAAATAAATTCTCTATGTACTAAAAATATATATGCCTGAGATTGACTAAGACTCTCCAATTTTCTAAGAGCCAGATTTAAGTGTTAGAAAACTTAAAATTCAAAATTTTATTTTAAAATAATCATCTAGTAACTATTATGTGTTTCCCAAAATTTTAGACTAAAAAAATTCTCCTAAGTTGGTTTGAGCAAGGGACAAGATGCATAGTATCCTCCCTAGGGAGCATAGAATATGCGCTCCAAATGAAATAAAAAAATAGTTTAATCAATGGTTTTACATCATATTATAATCCTGAAGTCATGAAATAGTTGAAGATAGTACGGTTAACTCGAATTAGTGCAATGATACATCCAATCCAAGTAGACAATCAACATGGTGTGAACTTTGGCCTACATATATGGGTGGCAACAGATCGGGTTGGGTTTGGACCCGGACCCGGACCCTGACCCGGACCCGAAAATATAGTGTAGTGCCCAAATCCGATCGGATCCCGGCCAAAAATTAAAACATATGTATTTAACTATATTTTATATATTGGGACCCAAAAAATATTATCAAACCTTGACCCATCGAACCTTGACCCAAATGGTGTTCAGGTTTGGGTTCAATTTTTGGACCCACACTAGGACCTGGATCAGGTCTACCCTCATATCTGGGTCCTTTGCCACCTTCATATAACATTCAAAACAAAAAAGGGTATGGTTAACATTTTTGTTTTTCAATCGATAATTGATAAGGTAGTACTAGGTTTATCACTTACTAATGGCAATAAACTTCCACAAACGATAAACTTCTCTCGTAAAATAACTTTATAATCATGAACTAATAACTTGGCAAGCAGCAGCAACAATCATGATTAAAACCGTGGTTTAAAAATTTACCGAGTCGACTCATAACTGGAAGGTCACAAACTTGGTTATCAAATGGTGTTCTCAGGTGAAACATAGGGAAATAAAATATTTTTGGTTTTAGTAATTTTTTCTCTTTTTTAACTAATAATACATCTCTATCCTCCATTTTCATCGACTTAGCATAAATCAATCCCTCTTAGCCCAAAAAAAAGCAATAGTTAATCAAAAGTTGCGTTTGAGCAAGATTTTCAATAAAAATCTTGCCATTTTTTAGCTTTAAAATCTGATCCGCTATGATATCTCTCTCATTTCTCAACCAAGTCATTTATAGTTGGAGTACTTTTAACCATACTTAGCAAGTCACCGATTTAATCGTGTTTTTTTTAAAAATGATTTAATATGTAACTTTTTCAATGGATCGGTAAAAATACATGATCTTTTCAAGAAGTTTAAAATGCAACTTTTTCAAAATTTGAAAAAATCGTTTCAAAAAAACTTTCCTATTAATATACTCCAATTTTTTTTTAAAAGAAAAGTTCAATGTCTTTTTCATATTTTATAAATTTTCTATTTCTATTCTCCCAAAACTGACTCTGGTTCTCTACTATGAATATGGTACGTATTTTTTTGGGTGGTTATTTGTAGACCATAGTTAGCAAGTATGGGGTTGACAATATCTTTCTAGAAAGATGAAAATTGAATTCACCTACCAAATACTTATCTTGACTAATAGAATAGATAATCATCTTATGATTTAGAGATATATCACATTGAATATTTGAAATTTATATTTATAGAGAGGTCATTTTTATACTCAGTGATATATATAGAGTGAAAGCATTACTCCTCGCTACTATTAATTTTTTCTATATTGAGTGATATATATTTAGAGCTTTTAAAATTTATAATATTTTAAATATATCTGATTTTTTGCTCCGATTTTTTGAGGCTAGTCCGATATATTCACGATCTCTTTACATGAAGTATTTTTGCCGATCCATGTTTATTACCCTATTTTTTATCCGACTTTTTAAAATAAAAACGATTAATTTCCGATTTCATGGCGAGCCAATTTATTGATAATCACCGACTTGCGAACTATGCTCTTAACACACTCCTATAACAAATTGTTGGTTTAAGAAGCAAACACAAGAAATCAAGAATTCCGATTTTAGGTGTTTCTCGAATCCAAAATATATATTTTTTTGGACTTCTTTCTCATTGTTTTACCACATAACTCAAAATTGTTCCAAAATATTTCAATCATATTAATCTACAAAGGCCCTAACAAATTGTTTTGAATCAAAAGGAACAAAAAGTCTATAAGACCAAAAGAAAAGGGCTAGTGGGGGATCACCGAGCCAACACTCCCAATGGGGGGGGACAAGGCCATCCACACTTCTCCACTAGAAAGGTCATCTACTTTGTCAGCACCCATTTAGACCATTGCAAAAGCTTGTATAACATACTACCGTGGGAGCATATTATACATTTATTCCCTACTTAACGATAAATTTTCGATTTGAGATTTCCAGATCCAGTTTAGAACCGCCATATGAGTATTTTCATAAAAATGAAATTGGATGGTCTTCGTTTGGTTTTTGGACATTACTTTTTCAAGCACAGATAGAGGGCTCATGATTTTTTTTTTTTTTTATTTCTTGAGATTGGTCGCTACGTTGAGCATGTTACATCTCCAAACATTGGCATTCTCAAATAGTCCTAGGTAGGTTTACTTGAGTGCGAAAATATAAAATATGTTCCTAATATAATCTTTTGGCTGGTTAAAGTATTAAAACTTCATTATCCTAAGACTTGAAAATTTTTATAATTTTTCCATAGCTTACAAAACGAATCATACATTGTACAACGGAAGCGAACAACAACTGTTCACCAAACTTAGTCCCATACACTCACATTATCATTGTAAATCACACCCTATAATGGTGATATAATCTTGCAAATTCAAGAAATGTGGCTCCCCATAAACAATATTGTCACTTGGGCTTCCTATTTAAAAGACTAGATCCACAAATGGAAATAAACATTTTTTACTACCCCAACTTTGAACTCCTATAGTTTAGCTTCTTTGAGCAAATCAACTGCGTAATCATGTTCAATTGAGCTTCATTGTATCATCCTAAAACATCCACTAAGAACCATATTGCCCTTAATTAAGGCTGCCTTGAAAAGTACTACTCCCTAACATGCATTTGGCTCCAAAATAATAGCAAAATTTTACTTTTTGTTACTCTATTTCCTCCAAAGTCGGGCAATCTTTTTCAAGGATGCTAAGAACTAATATTTGCTAGGGCCACTGAGCCAAGAGCCTGAACCCATTACTACAAACCAATGGTTTAAAAAACGGATCGGTGACTTGGATCGAGCTTCCAAAAAACCGATCCAGATTGGCGAATCGACGATTCGGATAAAGAATCGGGTGAATCGGTCAAAATAAAGCTTAAAAAAAATCCGAAAAAATTATTAAAATTCATTATAAATATTTTTTTTTAGAAATTCAATAAAAAATGAGGGTACTCCATTAAGAATTTTCATGTTTTTGAATGAATATGCGAATATTGATATGTTCTTTCCCTGCATGAACCGTCATTTAACATTTAATTTACATCACACAAAAGGATAAACATAGAATTATCATGGAATAAGTATATCAACATACATGGACTACAATAAAGCATAAAATTAATAACATATGATCTAAAAATAAAATGATAGACGACGTTATTGTTCTTCTTGGTCACGTTGGTGCCATTGATTGAATTCGTTTAACAATTCATTGATTCGATCTAAAAACGAATCATCGATATTAGCAAGCGTCTGACTATTCCCAAATCCCTGAGTTTTATTGTTTTGTTGTGTTCCCAATCTAAAATCCCCGAAGATTGTCCATCCTTCATGCTCACCCGCACTGTCGTGCTCATCCCTACGTTGTTGCTGTTGGGACTCGATATGTGAATAATATGGCTGGGATAGGGTGGCCTTAGAATCATCATCTCTCTCATTTTCTCTTTGAATAATATGGAATTAAAAAAAAAAAAACAAATTTTCAAAAAAATCGATCATGGATTAAAAAAAAAATCACAAATTTTCAAAAAATTCTATCATGGATTACAAAAAAAATTCGATCATGGATTAAAATAAAAAAATCACAAATTTTCAAAAAATTCTATCATGGATTACAAAATAAAATTCGATCATGGATTAAAAAAAAAAAATCACAAATTTTCAAAAAATTCAATCATGGATTACAAAAAATTCGATCATGGATTACATAAAATTCGATCATGGATTACAAAAAAAAACAAAAAATTC
>NW_006499827.1:774338-786411 GCF_000471905.2 Amborella trichopoda
TACATGGGTAAACTTAAAAAAAAAAAAAAAAAAAAAAATTTAAAAAAAAAAAAAAAAAAAAAAAAAAAAATAAAACCGTACGTACAGAATCGTCCGGTTCTCTCTAGAACCGGACGATTCCCGTTTTTTTTGCCGATTCGATCCGTCCATGGCGATTCCCAAGTCGCCGATACGGCGTTTTTTAAACACGGCTACAAACTGATAGAGCAACAATCAACTATTAGTGCTCTCAGGGTAACCATGGCATTCCTTTATTCATGGGAAAACAATAACCTTAATCGCTAACCTCTCTTTTTTTAAAATTTTATTATTGATATATATATATTTTTTTATGCAACCCTTTACATCACATTGTGGCTCTGCTACCTTGACCTTGACCACTCAGGCAAAGGCCGGTTCTCTTTTCATGGTAATTGCGAACCTCAACCCAGCTACATCCATGAGTCTTCATCAACCCCCTCTCTACCATCACCTCCCTTAGTCTCTGTGCATCTTCCCACCTCCCTGAAGCTGCATAAATATTTGATAGCAGTACATAGTATCCACCTGTGTCAGGCTCAAGCTCTAAGCAATGGAGCCCTGCAATCTCACCGAGTTCAACATTACCATGAATCCTACAAGCTAAAAGCAATGCACCCCAAACCCCGGCATCAGGCCTCATAGGCATACTCTTTATGAGATCGTGAGCCTCTTCAAGCCTCCTGGCTCGACCCAATAGGTCCACCATGCATGCATAGTGATCCATGCTTGGCTCGATACCATAACTTATCATCGACCCAAAATGGCTCAAACCCTCTTCCACAAGGCCTGCATGGTTACAAGCTGTTAATACTCCAATGAATGTTACCCTATTTGGGTTTACATTCGCCGCTAACATGTCATCGTATAGCATGAGAGCCTCTTTAGCTAGCCCATGGATAGCAAAGCCCACGATCATGGCGCTGTAACTCACAACATCTCGGCCCTTGAGCCTTTGAAAAAGGCTATGGGCTTTGTTCATGGACCCGCATTTAGCATGCATATCTATCAAGGCAGTTATCAAGTAATCGTCTGGTTCGACCCAAGTTCGGTTTATATACTCCTCTAGCCACTGGCTCAGGAGTAAGTCTCCAATTTGAGAACACGAAGAGACGATACCAACCATTGTGGTCTGGTTTGGTTCAAGCCCGGAGCTCTGCAACATCTCTCGGAAGAGGGATATCGCTTCATGGGGGTGGTTATTTTGAGCATAACAAGAGACCATAGCATTCCAAGAAGCCAAATCCCTCTCACCCATCGAATGAAAGAGCTCGCGAGCCAAGCCCACCTCCTCTTTCTTTGAGTACCCAGATATCATCGCAATCCAAGAAACCAAATTCCTCTCAGGCATCTCATCAAACACCTTCCTAGCCAGTTCCATATCCCCACACTCTATATACCCGCAGATTATCGAATTCCAAGAAGCAGCGCTCCTAATAGGCATCTTCTCAAACAAATCCATAGCCATCACCATGTTCCCCACTTTTGCGTAGCCAGCTATCAACGAGTTCCACGAAATTGTATCTCTCTCAGGCATCTCATCAAACACTCTGTGCGCCTGAGCTAAGTTCCCACCTCTAATCTCCAAAGCAACCAGCGCATTCCAAGAAACCACAGTTCTGTGAGGCATTTCATCGAAAACTTGCCGTGCGAGACCCGACTCCCCATGCTTCGAGTACATATCGACCAATCCTGTCTGCACATAGGCATGGCATCCAAACCCAAGCGCCACGGCTTGCGCATGAAGGGCGCGGCCGAGGAGGGGAGCAGGGAAGCGAGCACACGCGCTCAATGCCGTACATAAGGTGGGGGCGGCTGGCGCGCGGGGATTGCGCGTGTAGAGTCGGAGGGCGTCGGCGAAGAGGGTGTGGCGCGCGAGGCCGCGCACCATGGCGGTCCATGCTTCAGGGCTGGGGTCTGGGGCGTAGTGGAAGAGGAGGTGCGCGTGGCGGGTGGCGCAGTGGTCGAGGAAGGCGGAGAGGAGGGGGGCGAGGAGGTGGGGGAGGAGGCCGGAGGTGAGGAGGAGGGCGTGGGCTTGCCTCGCTTGGCTTAGGCTTAGGGTTTTGGGTTGGCGGAGGAGGGAGGCGATTTGGTTTGGGAGGATCATGACAAGGCCAGTGTGGCCCTGGGGGTTGAGCGAGATAGAGGTATATTGGTCATTTTACTCGTTCACTTTATTAAAAGATGAAATTTTTGTAAGGCCTAGTAAGCTTTATGAAAACCAAAATAAAGCCTCACTTAAAATCCTCAACTTAAAAGCACTTTGGCAAATAAAGCTCTAAAATCAATTTTCAACACCAAAATGACCCAAGATTTAGATATTCAAATTTTTAAAAATCTGAATTAAAGCATTACCTTACTTTGTGTTTATTTGGATTTTATATCATCATAATACGTCTTTTTACATGCACGTTTGATTGTGTAGTTGTATTCCAAAATTTTAGTAGATTCGTACTTTTTCAACTTTTTGATTGACAAAATTAGAACTTAGTGATTTTCATATTTGATGGCTTAGTACATGAATGTAAGGCGAAAGAGATAGGATATGGGGATATCATCAAGGAGGCCTCGAATCAAGTGCTCTGGGATCTGGTTTTGTTCTTCGTAACGTCAAATTAGGTTCAATAAGAAATATTGGGTTTCAAATTAGCTTCAATGGCATATATTGTTTCCCCTCTCTCATATGTTGATTTTTATCAGGAGTCTCTCCCTTTCTAAGATGATCTTTCCGCGCAACTCTCTAATGCTAGAGAGAGAGTTGGGGGCTGAACTATTTGGAGAGAGAGAGATTGGCGTTATACGATCTCCATTAAGAGAGAGGGGGTCACCGATTACAGAGAGAGAGAGGGGTTTCAGTTGAATCATAGAAACGGGCGGTTAGACAGGAGAGGAAGAAAGAAAAATGAGTGGGTGAAAGAGGGAGAGAGATACAAACGATTTTGATGCTATAAGTGAATTAAGCAAAATTTACGTACAACTTTACTTTTTGGGTATTCGAATATTTGGAGGTTATCTTATTATCTAATTTAGTCCTATTAACTAGGGACTAGTTAATGTTAACTTGTAAAATTCCAATTACAATAGATTCCATATTATCTTGAAATATTAAGATTCCATATTATCTTGAAATATTAAGATGTTAGGGTGCTATCAAGACCTTAAAATTTGAAACTAAAAAAAGGGCGAAATAAATTGTCTAGATAATTTATTAAAATATGAGTGCGGTTTGTGTAGAGCAAGGCTCTAAATAATCAAAGTAAACCACACCTTCAAATAGTATCTAGAAATGTGGTTTCAATACTTAATTTTTTTTTGATAACTTTAAAATATATTTTTATCTTTAATTATACGATTTAAAGATTAAAAAATGATGTAGATCGAGAAGATCTATAAAAACTTGAAAATCTTAAAAATTGACGATCTAAAAATGCATACGAGATGCACTATTTTCAAAACTTGAAATCCATTTTTTTTTCATGTCTAAGCATCTTGAATTCTTGATGTCTACATGATCAATTTGAGGATATTTGAGCATCAAAACCACCTCTTCTACTAAATTTTTTGAGGTTTGAGGTGGGCTCTAATTTGATTGTTTAGAGCCTCGACTCTATATAAACTTTTTCCTTAGAACATAATATTTGAAATCTTAGTTTTTTGCACAACCATAACATTGGAGCTGAGATAGTGAGATGATCAATGTAAAAATTTTCCAATGAAATTGCAAATTTCCATGAGTTATAAGGTGAGACTTTAATTATTTTGATAGGGCTGCAGCCCTATACCATTTCATTAAGAAAAATATTTTGATAGTGCTGCAGCCTTACATTAATTTGGACAGTCCACGTCTTTTATAACGGTGAATAAGAGAAATCGGGGCGCCCAAATCTCCGGTTACCTCTGCATTTTCTAATAAAAGTTTATTTTTTTTTAGAAATATATTATCTCTGAACGTAATATATTACTTACAAATGGATTGTCTGTTTGGGCAGTATTTAGATGCAACTTTGATAAATACATTGTTACTGTTTAGCTATGTCCAGAAAAAATATGAGAAATACATTACCAACAATTTTTTTTATAGCTTTATACCCAAAACATAGTTAAGCGTACAATCCCCATTAATATGTAGCTTAAGCTTTATAATTACATTAGGCATAAGAATTAGCCACACCTTTTATATGTCTTTGCATCTTGACTTGGAATCTCATCTTTTCAAGAAGTTAGCACTTTGGAATAATATATTTTTATTATAATACGTCATCATATTTTTTATGTTTTATTTTCTTGTTGTGCTAAAGTCTTTTGATTATCTCGTTTTAGAAAACTTACATGGGCAACTAAATGAGATGTATTGAATAAGAAATTATGTGGGGGCATTAGAGGAGATTGAAGAGATAAATTAATTTTAAAAAAGTTTCGAAAAAAAAAAAACAATTTAATCACACTGATTTTTTACGATTCTCTGTAAATGAACTCAAGTATTTCGAATTTATCAACAAACAATAGCACCAAAAACAAAAAAATAAAGGCAAAAAAATAAAAAATATTGATGTTAGCAGAGAACCTAAATTATAAACAATAGCTACAACTATAGTCGAACTAAAAAATAAATCTAAAATATAAAAAATATTGATGTTAGCAGAGAACCTAAATTATAAACAATAGCTACAACTATAGTCGAACTAAAAAATAAATCTAAAATATCTGAAAATAAACAATAGCTTCAACTATGGTCGCAGAAGATGGACTGCAGTATGATTTGATTTTTGAGATAAACAATAGTTACAACTATGGTGAGATAGGCTGTATGATTTTTGAGATTTGAATATTATAGTGAAAATCATCTGTTGAGTCGATAATAGATTTTTTACTCTCAATACATAAAATTTCTCGTTAGAAAATCTGCATTAGTCTTTTTCTATTTTCGTTATCATTAGAGTGTACCAAATGAAAATTCTTTCTTTCCTATTAAAGTCTATCCAAGCAATGAAAATAAGTGTATCCAAATAATGAAAATTCAGGGGGCAATGGATTTTGTGATCTTTTTGGAAAATCTGGTGTGATCTTTTTCCATTTTCCTTATATAATGAAAACGTAATATTTTTTAATCGATTTTTTATATAATAAATTTTCAGGTAGTTCGACTGCGATTCTAGAGAGATAATACCTCTAAAAAATATTTTAAGTGTTTTTTCTCACACAAAGAATCAAACAGTTGATAGAGCTCACATGGAAATTTAAATTTTTTCTCTCAAATTTCAGTTAGACAAATTTCAAGTTTCTCTCTGAAATTTCAATTCTGTAAATTTTAAGTTTCTTTCTCTAGAGCTCATACCTCTCTGGGATTTTAAAGTCCTCTGTTTTGGAACTTGAGCAACGATTGGGGGCCTATAGTTTCTTTCATCTTCCACGGAATTCGACTTGTGGGGTGCGATCTTTCTCAACGACTCTTGTGAGCGGCATTGGTCTTGGTGTTTTCTATGAATTAGGACCTTTTTCAGTTTCCCTGGGTCTCTGGTTTTTTGTAGGAGGCCTTTTAAGTTCTTTCGCATTGGAAAATTGAGATAGAGAGACGTCATTTTGGTAAGAGGAGGGGCTCCCGGTTCTTTAGGTTTTATTTATCGGGCAGCATAAAGAATCTGCACCGTTCGTATGGATGAATGGTGCAGGGGCTTCAATAGCTGAAGCCCTATACAAACCGGATCCTTAATGAAAAGGAGGGTCATATTGGTCATCTCTCTCTCTCTCTCTCTCGCTCTCTCCGTTTCTCCTTTGCTTCGTCGCAGAGCCTCTCTTCATTTCTCACTTTCTCCGTCGCAGTTGCGCTCTCATCTCTCTCGTTCTATACCCTACTCTGCAGCATTTCCCTCTGAAACAGCAGAGCAACTTAGCAATCGCAGATCGATCACAGCACACTTGTATTCTTTGCTACTTCATTTTCAGACACTGAGCGATCACGTCCCCACTTCATTTTCAGGATCCCATTTGCTAGGTAATAGTATTGTATCACAGTAATTTACATGGTTCAAGCAGTTCTAAGCATGGAGTTTGTTAGTACAGATACTATTGTTTCGAGAAGGTTGATTTTTGGGCTTAAATTGTTTTCCATTGAATTGCGATGATGAATATTCGACTGCAAGATTGGAAAGGGTTCGTAATCCGTTGGAGACTAGTTTTAATCTATTCCATTCATGCACAGATCACTCGCTGGTTGTACTTGTTGATAGGTTTTAGTAGTTTGCTATGATTTGGTTGGTCTAGTAGTGTCATCTTTCCTTCATTGCTATCTCAGCGAGCTAAATTGGATTTTTAAATTTTTAAATCACTTCGGAAATGTGAATGTTTTGAAGTTTTTATTCAATTCTTCTCTTCTTCAATATTTGGGGACTTTCAGACATAGAAGCTTTTCAGACGTGTCGGTTTTGAAATGTAGAAGTTAAGATTTCAGAAACAAGCCGAAGAAAATGCTCTGGATTTTTAGTTTTATGGTTATTCATGGCCTAGAAGAAAATGTGAGATACTTTGTCAACTAAGATGTATGATGGGAATAGGATATGATTTTATTAAAAAGTGGAAAGTTGTAGCAAATGTTATGCTGCCAAGGATTGGAATTCTTTTGACTTGGTTGCTTTTTCAGTGTGAAAAATTTACAGCTAGTACCTCTTTATATGATTATTAATGAGCAAATTTTATGCTGCCAATGATTGGAATTCTTTTGACTTAGTTGCTTTTTCAGTGTGAAAAATTTACAGCTAGTACCTTTATATGATTATCAATGGTCATGGTGCCATTGTATTGTTGTCTTTTATTTATAATAAATTAGATGTAGTCTGTAAAGCTAAATTCCACCAAGGAATTTTTACACCTACAAAAGTGATATGAGCATCTGATATATTTGAAATTTGAAATTGTTGAGGCCCTTCATTGAATTGTTTGATGGATTTCAAGTATCTGCTATCCCATTCTTGGTCCAATGAACAAATATTCAATTATCTATTACTGCAGGATTGAAGGTTGTGATAAACCTTTAAATGGATATTCAATATTCTTCTTTTAGAAGGACCAATCTAGTTTGTGGTGCTTATATACCTCAGCATTTGAAACGGATTACTGATTCCAAAATCAACCGTCAGTTTATCCATTACTCTAGAGGTAGTAGTTTCATTTGATTTTTCTCCAAATTCTCCTTATTTGTGTATTATGTTATGTTTAGGTGCTTCAAGAAAAGATGCTTACTTGAGATTGTAATCATTATTAGAAAGCTGAGTATTTATTTATTTATTTGTTGTTCATGAATAGAATGTATCCTGTCTTCATATTTGTCATGAATAAGAACTACGGTCCTCTTTGGATCTGCGTTTAGGCTCTACAGGGAGCATACTTATATGTGCAGGCTGTTTGGTGCCAAGATCTGGCTGCTGAGATAAAGTGTTACCCTAATTTTGTGACCTAAAAGGCACATATCCACGATGGTGCCGTTTTTCGAAAATGTTCTGTTGCCTCCGCTGCTAATAAACCCATCTTGTATAGCTGAATCAGTACAGTTTGGAAAATGTCTACCCTTTTCATCAAATTGTGTAAACTTAGTGCCAGTTAATGGCTTTCTTTGTTATTACCACTTATGCCCGATTGGTGTCTGTTGTTCTTAACAAATACTTAACACATTTGCAAACCTCGCCTTGTTGAAATGTTCACTGAATCAGTCAATTCTACATGGTTTTATGTCTAATGCGACTGTATCTGATTTACATTGTTATAGGACTGAAGAGATATATTGTTGTGTGCTCAATGAAGTCATACAGGCTCTCTGACCTAAGTCTTATGGAGATAAATAATCTCAAAGTCCGACCCCGTATCGATTTCTCGTCCATTTTCAGTACGGTGAGTTCTATTTGTTGAATGCAATCCCTGAAATCTAGATTCTGGGATTTGGTGGTATGCGATATCGGGGAGATCAATTTATTTGAAATTTTGTTATGCTTAATAACATCGGTTTTATTTCATGATGCTGTCTTGACTAAGGGAATTATCCTGAATGCATGATATGGATCCCTCAATCAGGTTCAACCTATAGTGGATGATGTAAAAAATAGAGGCGATGCTGCCATCATTGAGTATGTGCTTGTGAATGTCTACTGCTTAGATTTCTCTCTTTTATCAAATAAAAATGTGCAAATTGTGTTTGAGGAGTTTATTGATTTTCTCTCTTTGATGTAGCTATACATCTCGTTTTGATGGAGTTCAATTGAACAAAATAATCGAGGATGTTGCTGATATTCCGGATCCTGATGTAAGCTTTTGTCATTTTGTACAATCTATAGCATAACACACCTTGCTGGTTGAAAATATTTCTATCTAATTGATTCTTTTATGAATGTTGAGGTCTCGCTATAAGGAAAAATTGAACTTATAAACAATGGGGCGTACAAAAAATGACAACGGTGGCTTGGAATCTTGGAATCCTTGTTAATTTCTGGAAACCCTCATGTTAACTCTGCTATCCGCCTCAGACGTTACTTTCCTTTTAGTATTTCATTTAATTTCTTGACATATTGACTCCGATTGCATACCAATTAGTAAAGAGAAAAAGGGAGTTTATTTGAGTTTGGCATTCTTCACTTGGTGAAGGTTCTTGATGACCCTATGTTCTTGGATCATCCATGACCCTTACGGTCAATTCTTCATATTGCATGGCTTCTACTGTGGTGGAATAGACATTTGAAAAGTTATTTTGGATTGTTATACTTTTTCTGCTGTAAGGGTCTATTAGTAATTTACCGTATGTTATCAACACATATATCTATACATAATCCCTTGTTAAGAATGGGTTTATGTGTAAATTCATGATTAATTTCTTTTATAAATATGAGACCTGAAACACTTTTTATTTTGGCCAATGTGCAGCTTGATCCCGCTGTTAAAGAAGCCTTTGATGCGGCTTATGACAATATATATGCATTTCATTTTGCACAAAGAGTTCCTGAGCAGGTTGTTGAGAACATGAAAGTAAGTCTTCCCAAAATACTTGGTTTTCTATGTGGTAAAATATGAGGACAATACTTAGAACACCTGCGTGGCCCATGCTGCTGTTCCTTGCTCAAATATCAAGATACTACTTGGATGTGTCAAATTCTCTTAAGTGACTACTTTGTTCTGATCTGGTGTGTAAAATATTGGACAATTACGTAGAAAGATAAAATAACAGGGGCAGGGTGTAAAACAATCTTTTTTTTAAAAAAGAAATGGGTCTAGGTACTGTTATTAAGGTCGAAGAGATAGAGAGACAAGATTGGGTTGCAAGTTGAACCTCTCTGTTGCTGGTGCACTCTATTCATTTTAATCTCATATATATTACAACATAAGGTATTTTCATCAATACCTCTTACAAATATGACATATTAGATGACACTCCTTCACAAACATAAATTTACAACAGTGCCCCCGCACTGCCCTTATACGTTACTTTTTAACAGCCCCCCTCAAGCTGTACACTGGTTTGAACCATGGATAGCTTGGCCTTAAGAAACCAATGCCTGCTTCTCTTCAATTTCTCAGTAAAGATGTCAACAGTCTGATTTTGGTCCTGACAAATTTAGCTTCAATATCTTGATATTCTATATTTTCTTGATCAAATGCTGATCTAGCTCCATATGCTTTGTTTTTTTATTATGCACTGGATTCAATGATAATTTATTATTGAGCTCTGTTTGTCACGATAAATAATGAACTCAAGATGCTTTGGCCAAGAGAAGTGTGAAGGTGACGAGTCCATGCAATTTCCGATGCATCAGTAGCCATTGATCTATATTCTACTTCAGTACTTGAGCACGCGACAGCCGTTTGTTTTCTACTTGATGTAGCAAATTAGAGAAAACAGGAAAATCCGCAAGAATTTCAGGCCAAAACCCAAGCAATAACAGGTAAAAACCTAGGGTTTCCTCCTCATAACCAAGCTAGGGTTCAAAAGCCTAGAGCTTTTACTCAAAATAAATCTCGTGGAATGACATCTAACCTCCTCATGCCCCACTTTAATATTATTTGTTTAATGTTCAAGGGACATTTACAAATATTGGGGAAGAAGTGAATAATTGAAAGTCATTGAATAAGGACGGAATTTCTTTTTTTTATATATATTTATATTTTCAGCCTTCCTCCCCTTTGAAGAAGTCAAATATGTTGAGCTATTTGTTTTCCCTTTTTTTTATTGTAATAGCAACGCTTATGGGGTCGTGTCTCAACAGCTCAGGGAGTTCTTCAAAAGCTTCTCCCTTCTGTAGCCATACAACCAGCACCAAATATCCAGAGAGAGAAGAAGAAAGAGATCGGACAAAGAAAGTAGGTGGAAGACTATAAGTTAGATGATCCAAGAAAGAATTAAAAAAGGTTAAAAGTCAAAGAATAAAGAGATGAAATTAGGTTTATGGGTGATGATTAAGGGAAGATTAAGGAAAATATTTATCAGAGAAGTATCAATTTTGAGAGGAAGAAGAAAAAGGATGGGATTAGATTTGATACTTTAGAAAAGGAGAAGGAACTAGGGTTTATCAAAGAAGATTGAACGGAGAATGGTTGAAGGAAAATTAAGAAAAGGACGTAGATAAAGGGGAATCAGATCGGAGAAGGAGAGGTAGATGGAACTAGGTACACACATCTTTCTCCTGCTTCTCTGATACAATGTGAAAAACGAGGTTGAAGAGATGGAGACACGGGATGGGGCTGCAAATCTTTCCACTCTCTTGATTGCTGGTTTATTCTATTCAGTTCATTATATATACATAATATTACATCCCCCTAGAAATATAACATATTGCATAACACTTATTTACAAATATAAATTTACAGCACTGCTCTTACATGTCACTTCCTAAAAAAGTACTGCCCTGATATTCACTCAAAATTTATGAACCATCTGCATGGTGTATACTGGTGTTCCAGGAGCTGTCCTGATGTTTTCTTCTTTTCTTATTTCATTAATTTAAGCCTTTGCTTGTCACCTCGGATCGTGCTTTAATCTATGGGAACAGGGTGTAAGATGTAAAAGGGTAGCAAGATGCATTGTTTCTGTGGGTCTCTATGTCCCTGGAGGTACTGCAGTATTACCTTCTACTGCTCTGATGCTCTCTGTGGTATGTTATTCTCGTGCTTTCTATCCATTCTTTTCACAAGTATGCTTGCTTTTAAGTGGTTTACTAGCATAATATATGTCTTAATTTATCAAAAGAAAAAAGGGGCTCCTAGGGAAGTAGATGGCATCGATTAATTTATTTATGCACAGCCTGCACAAATTGCGGGATGCAAAACAATTATTCTAGCAACTCCTCCACTGCATGATGGTAGTATATGCAAGGTACATGATTTATTTATTCTCTTTTCTCTTGTGGTACTTCTTGTTTTTTCTTGAATCTTCTGAAAGTTAAAAGAACTCCTTGTTTCGTAGGAGGTACTGTATTGTGCAAAGAAAGCTGGTGTAACACAAATATTGAAAGCAGGGGGAGCTCAGGTTCAACGAACTCAAACCCATTTTGTAACCATTCCGTGTTACTCTGTAGCAAAAGCGCATGTTTATTCGGAGTTAAACGCTCTTTTATTGTTGGATATTCCTTGATTGACAGGCTATTTCTGCTATGGCTTGGGGCACTGCTTCCTGTCCCAAGGTATGTGTCAATGCATTCAATATTCTTACTTCTTGCTTTATATTTTATAATCACCAGTCAACTTGAATGGGTTAGCCAGGCACTGTAGTTCATCACCTTGACACGCACAGTTGAGAACAACAAAGATACACACAAGGATACGTATAAAAGTGTAAATTCATATATGGGAATACCACAGAATGGCAATCACATTAATCTGCAAAATATGATTTTTTTTGCAAGTAATTAGTAGTATATCAAACAATATTGGTGTATATTGCATGCTGAAGTGCAAGAATTTTTTTTTCGTTTTTTGTTTTTGAGAGAGAGAGAGAGAGAGAGAGAGAGAGAGTGCGCACATCTAGTTCACAACATCAGTCGGTCCACAAGTGTCTGACAATCAGCCAGAGTACTAAAGTACC
>NW_006499827.1:793485-815755 GCF_000471905.2 Amborella trichopoda
TCATACCCTATATTTTTAGGTTTCATTTCGCAATAGACCAAAGGTTTTAAAAGATAGCTTAGGGTATAAAAATTGTAGATTTTATTTCTTCTAATCTCCTAAGCTAATTTAAATTTATTTTTTTAAGGCCAAACAAATCTAAAAAGACGTACCTTTTTTAAAAGCTATCCTCCCAAACTTCTCTCTCTTTCTCTCTCGCCCTGTACCCTTTTCTCTCTTCATATTTCCCATCTCTCTCTCACTCTTTCTCCTCCCACTCTCTTCATGTTTCCCATCTCTCTCCTTTCATTCTCTCTCCTCCCAATTACATGGTATACAGATTGAGAAAGAGAACAATAGATAGAGGGACACAAGAGAGCGTAGAGAAAGCTACTCCCGCATAAACCCGATCAGCTCTCCATAATTCCTTGAATCTTATGGATCAAAGCTTCTTCAAGCAAACCCTGAGCCTCTCTCATGAGATCTGAGCTTAATCTCACCGTTCAAACACAAAACTCTTAGCTCATTCAAAGCTTCATCACCGTCTTGTCTCCTCTAATTTTGGCCATTTTTTGCCATTATTTTGCTGGAGAAAGAATGGGGCTCTTGATGGTGTTGGTTGACAAAGATGTTTGGAGAGAGGAATTATAGAAGAGGGAGGGTATTTTATTGGGTATTTGGGCTACTTTGACCTTGATTTGTGTAGAGAGGAATTATTGAGATACTTTCCAAAAAAAATATTCTTGTTTGAATTGGTGTTATACAGAGGACTTTCATGGATTCACAGATTTCACGGAGATGAGAGGTTACCAAGAGGAGAGAGGGGAGAGAGTGAGAGACGCATAAAAAGAGAGAGAAGTTGGAGGTATAAAATTGAAGAGAGAGAAATGATTGAGTTGGAATTTATGAGGAGAGAGGTTATCGGGAGGAGAAAGAGACGTAGGAAGAGAGAGAAAGAGAGAAGTTTGAAGTATATAAGTAAAGAGAGAGAAATGATTGGGTTTAGAATGAGCATGTTTTTCTCGCATTTGTTTAAGTTAAAAAATAGGTTTAAAGTAGTCAGGGGTTAGAAGATATCTTTTAAAACCTTGGGTTTATCAAGAAATGAAACCTAAAATAGAGGATATAGGGATATTTTTTTTAAAATTATTTTTGTTGTTTTTTTCTTTATTCTATTATTATAAAATGAGTAAGAGTATTGTTGTTATTAGAAAGGATAGTGTTGACATTTGCTATAGGTATGTTTGCATAAGGAAATAGTTTATATAAGGTTGTAACCTTAAAATGTAGAATTAAAGATGCACCTAAAAAATCCATTGGAAAATGTTGTTTTAATGTTTAAAAACCCTTTGATAATCATCTCGACATTGACATGTATGAATGTAAAAAAAAAAAAAAACGATTTTGAGTCTCAAAAATAATACATCTTGCAACACATTATCTAGACTGTCCATTTTCAATATTTTCATATGTTTATAGATCTGTTTGATTTTAGCCATTTTTGGTATTTAAAATTTTATAATTATAGATGAAAATAGTTTTTTAGATAATCTTAATAATTTTTAATACCAAATTACATATCATGATAAAATTTGGAGGTCCTTAATTGAATTATTTAAGGTTGCAACCTTATAGAAACCAAACCCTCTTGATAATGGTATATTTGAAATATTTACTAAAAGTTGCGGTTTATATAGAGCCAAGGCTCTAAATACTGTCGAGAAATGTGGTTTTAATACTGAAAATCTTTGTGTTAGCCTTAAAATATATGTTCATCTTTAAGTTTTAAATTTAAAGCTTAAAAAATAGTGTAGATTTAGCAGATCTATAAAAACTTGAAAATTTTGAAAATTGACAGTCCAAAAATACATTACAAGATGCACTATTTTCAAAACTTGAAATCCATTTTTTTCTCATGTCCATATATCTTGATGTCCCGATGATCAATTTCAGGATATTTTGGCATCAAAACAACCTCTTCTAGTGAAAATTTTGAGGTGGGCTGTAATTTGATTGTTTAGAGCCTAGGCATTATATAATTTTTTTTTTTTACTGAAAGACAAGGGCATTTAAATTAAGAAAATATTTAGAATTTCACTCCATGATTATTTGTCTTGTAGTGAAAATATCATCAATATCATTTCTAATGAAGAAAAATGCCTTTGCTCATGGCATCGTTGAATGTCCATGTTTTGGATCGGTAGAAATATTTTGCCTTTCTTTGTGGTTTTTATCAATGTTATCAAATTCACTTTGCTTCGGCCGAAGAGGCCGAAGCCTTCGGATTTTAGGCATAAATCGAAGAGTAGTGAAGCGTTGTGCTGCCGCTTCGGGTTACTTCGGTCAAATTTGGTTTGCTTCGGGTTTGCTTTGAGTATGCTTCCGCCAACAAAGAAATAACTATATAAATGTATTTTTTTAATTTTTTAAATTGTTAAATTTTTAATTTTTCCATTATTTGTATATATATATATATATATATATATATATATATATAATATATTATTTATTATACTTTAAATTTTTTTTAAAAAAGTCCGTAAGCCTTCTTTTGAATTGGCCAAGGCACCAAATTGCTTCATTTTTCTCGTCAACCTGAAGAAGACTCCAAAGAGAATTGGACAACGGTGGTTTTTACGATCAAATAGCTGGGCTTGCTCTTTTTTGACCAAACTTAGTTGGGAAATGTTGTGTTATAAATTAAAATGGTCTCCAAACTTTTTATGGATAATGTTGTAATTTTGCCTTTTCTTTTGTTATTCAGGAAGAGCTTGTCCAGGTTCTTGAAAGCGGCCATTAATCTGTTGGGTTTGAACCCTGAGGTTTAATTTTTGAGTAATTTGATTATTATTTTTTTACTTACAGCATTGTTTTCTTATATTTAGAGAGGGTTCCTTAATACTATATTTTCTTTCTTTTTGTTTATCGTGTATCATATTTGTAAACATGGATTAATTGTGTTGTGAGATGGATTAATATTGATTGCGTGATACAAGTAAGACGAAATGAACGTCCACATATTATCAAGGAAAAAGTTTGTATAAGTTGCAACCTTAAAATGTAGAACTGAGGTGCACCTAAAAGTCCATCGGAAAATACTGTTTTAATATTGAAAAACCCTCAAATTGGTCATTTCGATATCGAGATGTATGAATATAAAAACAAAAGAAGATTTTGAGTCCGAAAAATAGTACATCTTACAACACTTTATCTGGACTGTCCAATTTCAAGACTTTCATATGTTTACAGTTCTGTTCCGCCATAGGCAAGAGGTGATGAGGAAAGTTCCGTTTTTGGAGTTTAAAATTTCACATTTGGAGATGAAAATAGATTTTCAGGCCATCTAAAGAATTTTTTACTCCAAAATTACATATTATGATACTATTTGGAGGTGCATCTTATTATTTGGGTTCCAACCATATGCAAACCACACCCTATTATTAAACCTCAATAATAGTTGAGGGAGAGGTTGTAATTCTAATGTTATTTCTGGGCTTCTATTATGAGGAATAGTTTAATGACCAGGTGGCCTTTTGAGCCATATAATGCTTTGTTTTTTGGGTACTTGGTCTTTCATTTTGATGCATTACATATAAATTCTTGTATTGTTTATATGACACCTCTCTCTTTATGGGATGAGAATTTGAGCACCCAATGTTTGGGGCGCCTTAAAGACTAGTTTTGCTCTATGAGGCGGAGTGTAGGACGGTTAACAAACAATATATCTATAGAATGAGTGTAGCGGAGATGAGGATGTTGAGATAGATGAGTAGCAAGACAAAAAGGGATAAGTTCGAAATGAATATATTCGGATAAATTTAGGTGTGGCACTTGTAGGTGATAAGATGAGAGATTGAGACTTAGTTGGGTTGGCCATGTATATCGCATACCCAGTACAATATCTGTTAGGAGGTGCGAGTTAGTTCAAGTGGAAGGCTTAAAAAAGCAAATGGTAGACCCAAAAGGACATAGTTGGAAGTAGTGATAAATGATATGGAGACGTATGGCATCATTGAGGGGGTAATGACTCTTAAAAGAGCATAATGGAGGAATAAAATTCGTGTAGTCGACTTCAATTAGTATGAAAAAAGTTTTAACAATGATAATGAAAAATTGCATTTGAAAACTAATGTTAAAAATTCATCTGCCCTAGATTTTAAACTTGAATGTCCACTCCTTACACAGTGAGGGCATTGTCTCATTGTAAATGTTAATTCTCTTATTTTTCCACTGTGAAAGTTGCCATGATGCATCTTATTCAGGTTGGGTCAAATTACTAAAATACCTACAATTGTTTAGGATTATCAAATCCTAAACAAGAGCTATTAGGCAATTTCAAGGTATTTTTTAAGGAAGTACTTGAATGAAATGAAAGATTAGAAAATAAATTATATATTACTTGTTAGGATCTTTTGACTCTCTTGAAGATTTTGCAAGGGGCTTTGAACCCTTAAATGATATATCCATTTTAAAAATTATCATTTTTTGACTTCTATTTGACATTAGAACTGAATCGAGTATCATGAGAGAGAAAAAACGTATTATCTTGGACGAAAAAAATTGATAAATGGCATTTATCTGATTAAAGAAAATCTTCAACACATTCCATCTAAATAAAAGCTAAAAGGGCAATAAAAATACAAGGAAAGCCTTGAACTTCAGTGGTAGAGTTTGTTTGGGCCACAACACAACAATGAGAACTCAAAAGCCAAATGTTTTGTGACACAAAGAACTCTACCCATTACACATTACAAAGAGAAACCCTTTAACTAAGATGAGCAGCTCTTCACCGATCTTCAGCCTCTAACTTAAATAAATCAAGGAGAAAGGAACCAGAAGAAAATAAGATAGAACCAGAACACCCCAAACTCAATCAAATGTTCTCCTTCATAATCTGCAGCGTTTCCAATTTGTGTCTGTCTCCGGCAAACAAGTGAGGGCTGATAATTGGACCTGCTTTAAGTTTTTTTGAGCCAAATGACTTAGATAGTCTTAGTTGTTTCAAGTTCAAAAATTAGAATAAATTTTTTTAATGGGAAAATTTGCATTCAGAATCGAAACCTTGAGCAAGTGGAGCATTTTGGTAATTTGCCCCACTTAAGTCACCCGAGATAAATGACATAAAATCCTTGGCTTGTTGTAGGTTATACTTTAATAAAAAAAAATAGTTGTTCTGAATTTGGAACATCTACAAGTATTAAAATCATTTAGCTTGAGTGACTTAAATAAAAAAATCACTAGATTATCGTACTTGTTTAGGATTCTAAACGTAGAAAAGGGTTATTTTGGGTACTTTATAACAAAAGGTAGAGGAGATACTTAGGGGAAAACACTTTTAAAACTAACTGCTTCGTTGAAAATTTGATTAATTTTAACCATCTCATTGATTTTTTTGAGGTGGTTTGCCCATTTTAACGGTATGTTTTCTTATATAAATATAAGTACTAATTTTATATGTTAAAACAAAAACAAAAATTCCAAGTTAGCCAAGGCCTTTCTTGAACACTGAGATTGGACTCGAGCAGCAAACTCACTCACTTTGTGATCGAGCGAAGTCCGGCCACCCAATTAGGGGTACTTTGATAATTTTATCTCAAATTATTATTTAATTAGGGCTTCTTTAGGGGTAAAATTAACAAAGTACCATTGTTCTGAGTTCTCAACACCGAACCGAGACAATTTGTGAATTTGTTTTTTAAAAAAAGTTTGATGTACTTGATTGATATATAAATTTAAAAGCATATACCCTCAAGTAAAATTTGTAATCTTTGGACACCTTTAATAATAATGTTGTAAAAGGTTTCAACCTTTTGTTTTTTATATATTTTCCTAATAAAAAATTATATTGGGGATACTATTTTTCTTCAAAATATCATGTTTATTTTACGAGATTTGGGTGGGAAAACAAGGGTGCATTTCAATTCATTTGAACAGATTTTCCGGAGTTCTTGTGACTTTTAAGAGAATCTGGTTCATTATTAATTTTTTGAAATTTATGAAAATACTCATTTAAGAGATGAGGTATCATTTGCAACCATTCCAACTCAATACCATGTGCAGTTTTATGGGTATTGTGAAATCGAATAAAAAAACATGCGATAAGGTGTTAAATTTCTCTTCTCTTACGAGTAATTTGATAAATTTCTCTTAAATTGTTTTTGCTGGTACAATGTTTCGTTTTGCACAACTATTTTTTAGTATTATATTTCTAGTTGTATATTTTTCCATCCGTTTAGGAAAAGAAAAAAGGGTGCAGGTTTTATATGGCCTAGGCCTTATAAAAAAATAATTAAAGCCTCATCTCGAAACCTCATCCGGTAAACGCTATGGGCATGGGAACTCTCTTTGATGACTTAAAATCAATTTCCACCACCAATTATATAAAAATAATAGCTAAAAAAACAATACAAAGCTTGGCAGATCTATGAATATTTGAAAATGGATGATCTAAATAAGATCTTATTATATACACTAATTTTAAGATTTGAAATCCTCAAAGCCATAATGATCAAGGTCGAAATGATCATTTGAAGGTGTTCGTGTCTGACAGTTTTGAGGTGGGGCTTTACTAGCCGTATACATTTCACGTACCCACTCGTTTCAAGTATAAAAAAATGGAAGATAGGACTTTGATGACAGTGTTAGAGAGAATGGACTTGTCACTAGCTATGGGGGTTTGCTTAGGGATTCTTTGGGGGCAACTATTTGGTGTTACCAGGGGCAGTCTGAATCCTTGCTCGGCTAATGAAGCGGAGTTTTGGGCCCTTTTGTTTGGGGTTTCTAAGCTGAGGAATGCTTTGATTGAAAGGGATTATCTCAATGTGATTAGGTCGTGTCGTTTCTCAGCTTGTCCTCCTTCGAGGTGGATGCATATTCGTGAACGCATTGCCTTTTCCTTCATCTTGTTCTGTTCTCTAAATGTCCATCGGGAAAGAAATGCGGATGCTAATGTATTCATGAGAGGAGGACCTCTACCTTAGGGCTTTTTCCTTTGTTTCTTTTTTGCCTCCTTTCTCTCCCTCTCTCTCTCTTCTTCTTCTTCTTTTTTTTTTTTAGCTGTACTTTCCTTTCATTAATCAATGAAAACCTCGTTACTCGTTCAAAATAAGAAAAGACTTAATGAATCCTCTTTAGTGACACCTAAATATTTTCTGCTTATTTCTTTTTATTTCTTGCAATCTTTTCTCTTTTCAAATATGGGTAGTTTATGTTTATGTCGTGGAATAAACATTTTACATGTTAGAAAAAAAACATCTAGTTTTTATTCTTCCCTTCTAGTTATTTTCTCTTTTTCCTTTTCCTCTCATATATAGTGAATATTTTTCCTCTTCAGCAACTTGTATAGAGATAGTTTTGTGTATCATTATGTGACATGTATCTGCACATTAGAAAGGATAATTTCTAATTAAGTTGACATGGATATGAATTTTAAAAAGGATAATTTCAAAATTAACCTTTTTAACGGTAATTATCAATATCAGATCGAACTAGTGGTTCGACCAGTCGGATTGCCGATTGTTGCATTAGCTAATCTGGTCTATAATAAAAACCAGGTTTAGTAAACAATTGGTCTGACCGATTTCAAGAGGTTCAACCAGCCAAACAAAGTGGGCAACTTTTTTCTAGTATATTATAGTTTTTAAGCTATTATTCATATTTTTAATATTTTTAAAATCCAGTCAAATGATTCTACCAATACTATGAGTAGTTTTGACTTGACCAGATGTTTTGCTGGTTCGATGACCGGTCTGATCCTAATAACACTAATTTATACGCAAGATGTTAGGGATGATGTGCTTTGAGGTAGTATTAAATACTTTTGTAATAAAAAATCAAGAATAAATGTTTAGAAGAAATGTGTAGATTTCCTACAATGTTAGACAAGGGCATTGGCTAATACCTTTCTCGGCCAATTGGCTCTTATTGTATTAAAACGCCTAAAAACCATGAACACGCTTGCCCATGTGACATATTTCTCCAATTATTCATTGCCATTTTGAAATTTTATTTAAGAGATTGTCTACAAAGATATCATTTATTTTTTTATACAAAAAAATCATAATCATTTATCTTTTAATTGTATGATTTTTCAATTGAATTTAAGAGATTGTCTACAAAGATATCATTTATTTTTTATACAAAAAAATCATAATCATTTATCTTTTAATTGTATGATTTTTCAATTGAAAATTTTGTCGAGTTGAAGTCATGTTCTTTAAACATTTTGACTATGGCTTGATCTAGTATTAAGCTATTTGTCGCACAATGTTATAGAGCTAGCATAATTCCTCTCTCTCTCCAGGAGCTAAATAAGGAGGTTTTATAAAATTTGTACAATTTTTCTGATCTAAATCGAGCAGGTTTTACATGAAGAAAATTTTGTTCAGTATGTTCTATTCGATACTAGGAGAAGAACCCGACGCAGTATTGACACAAATTTTGACTATTGCTTGATCTAGTATTAAGCTATTTGTGGGACAATGTTATAGAGCCAGGATGCTTCCTCTCTCTCTGTCTGCACGAGCTAAATAAGAAGGGTGCAATACCAAGAGCCAAGACACTTCGGCCTTTTCCTTGGCTGGGTTGGAGTGAATTTGGCCGAGTCACGGTGAGTTCAGCTAAGCTATATATATTTAAAAATTTTAAAAAAGAAAATAAATTTTTTGTAAAGAATAGTTAAAAATCAGAATAAAAACTAAAATAGGTAATAGAAACATTAGAAGATTAAAGAAGATGAAAAAAAATGTAAAAGATGGATTATTAAAAAATTGATTTATACATTGAATATGTCACTGTTGAAAAAAAAATGAAAGTTCTCAAATTATCTTAAAAACTATCAAAATCATCTCAAAACAAAATCGTAATTAATATCAACTTTTTTTTTTTCTATTTTTATATTTTTAACTTCTTTTTTTTTTTAATAATTTTTTGGTAGCAGGAGAGTTGGGGAACCAACTTGTAGGTAACTCGCCTCACCAATAAGGCAAGGTTGAGTTACTCGGTTGAGTCCGGCCAATCCAAAAACACTAACCTAAACATTTCGTCAAGAAGAAGAGTGCACAAAAATGAGGCCAATTGTTCAAAAGGATTGCAAACTATAATGGATATAGTTTATAAAAGGTTGCAACCTTAAAATGTAGAATTAAAGATATACCTAAAAAATCCATCAGAAAAGATTGTTTCAATATTAAAAAGCCTTCTAACTGATCACTTGTAATAGCTGCCGTCAAGTGAGTTAAGAGGCGTACATGTAACTTGTAGCTGTCAGTGGAGCATGTAACTACTACTATAGCAAATGTGTAGCCTCCTTATAGCTCTTTAATAAGGGCTCTTTTTTCCCCATACGATACAAAGTCTTTACAGCATTTAGCAACTCTCTCACAACATAGCTTTCTATGTGATTTATCAACGAACATAACATAGCTCTCTCTCTCTCTCTCTTTCTTCTTGTTTTTCTCGCTTTCTCTCTCTAAAACGTCATAAAAATCTGATGTCTACTGTGGGTTTCCAAGCTCGGGTGCATAGAGCTTTGGAAGATCAAAAAAAGACCTCTATGTTTTCTTGTATCTCTAGGACGAGTTGCCCTATTTATGCATACAATATTTAAGAGGTGGGCAAATATTGTCTTGAGATAGAACTCTTGCATGCTTGAAAATAAGAATGATTCAAGCCTTTATTTTTTGCCCCATTTTCACCTCACCGACTTTCCAATAAGAGAGCGTCCGCCCATTACAAGTGCATGTTGGGCATGTAGCCATTGGCGAGGGGAAACAATTGAGTGGTAATTAAATGGACCCGACCAGACCTGGGACCAGAAGGGTAGATCCGACCTCATGTCTTTATGAGTAGACCCAACAGGTAACGGGTGCAATGGACCTGACCAAACGTAGGACCCGATGTGTAGACCTGACCTCAGGTCAAGATATGGGCCCATAACAAAATCTGGACCCGAATTTTAGACCTAATATGGTAATGGTCAAAATCGGGTCTACCCGCTGGGTCCCGGGTTTGATTGGGTCCATTCCCTTGAAAATCAGCTGAGCTGGGTCTAGACTTGGCTTTCTTCTATGACTATCTCATGACCCGTAAAGACCACAATCCCTTTTGTTTGTTGTCTAATAAATGGTGGACTCGTTAAAAAGGCAACTTTTCTAGCATTTATTTTATCTTTACAAAGTCAAGGAGGTTCTTGTAGGTGCAATAAATAAGAGACTAGCCTCTTCAAAGAGAGAGAGGACCTTTATTTGATACACATTTAAAACAGACTACAATATAGAAAAGAGATATGACCTTTATTTGATACATTTAAAACATATTACAATAAGGAAAAGAAAAGAGTAGTGCACCATCTTTTAGTGGTGGTGAATCCATCTTTGTGAAAGATAAGTCTTGGGTTCTAAGATCCATTCTTCTACAAAAAGCATTGCCCCATCTCAAATCATAGCTATAAAGTTGATTAGATGATAACAGCTCGTAGGCTTTAAACTTTCCCTCTCTAGCCTCAGGTCAAATATAATGGATCAAGCATCTTCAATACTCTTAATAACTCAAGCACTTGATTAAAAAACCAAAGAATCCCTCACATAATCTTGAAAATTATACTTTTTTCTTATTAATGGGGTTTTCAAAGTTCTCTATCCTTTTGGAGAGAGAGAGAGAGAGAGGGGGTTTCTCTCTCTGTTTCTTAATTAATAAAGGTCCCAGCTGGGTTTGATTCCAACTCTGGTCAAAAGAACAAGAGACAGCCTCTACAGGCAATATCATGGGCAATATCATGGTCCAACTTTTAAATCAACAGATTAGGGAATTAGAACTACCATCTACAACTTCTTCTTCCCTCTCTCTATATGGGAGCATATAATCTTTTGGTTATTCCGAACTGCGCTTTTTTGTCCATTGGCAGTATATTTTTAGATTTTATCTCGATAAGTATGTATGGTTTTGTTAGGATACTCTTACATATATAGTATTTCTTTAATATACTCAACATTTATTAAATGCTCATTACCATTATTCTATAATACAATTTTTTTGGACAAGGCTACTTTTTATTCTTAAGAGAAGTAGAATAAATATTTTTATAAGAAACTAGTGCAGTTGTTAAAAATAATTAGTACTCCATGTGAGTGATGTTACACCTCATGTAAATGATGTCATTAGCTACAATAGTTAATAAACGATTATATTTCTATCAATAAATTCTACTTTATCCTTGATTCATTACCTCTAAACAAAAAAGTTATATCGTAAAGTAAGAGCATCAAATGTTCAAAAAATGTTGAGCACATAATACTTCATGTGTAAGAGTATCCTAATAAAACTCATACGTAAATTGCCTTACTATTTATAAAAGGGACCCAGTTTCTATGCGGCCAAGCCCCCATATATAGAAATGAGGGCTTCTTAATAAATCTATTTTTAGGATGGATTTTAATACTTAATTTTTAAGGATATGTAATCTCTAACATGGAAATCATGAATATGAAAAAAAAAAAAAAATTAAACATGAGAAATAATAATCTAGTAAGAGAACAATTGGACAGTTAGTTTCTATTTTTTTAGATAGAACACCCACTTGCATCCATATTTAAGATGGATATTTACACTTTCTGGTATGCATACGTAGAAATGCCGATCCAGCCCACATGAAACAATTTTCCATGTAAAAGATCCCAAATGCCTGGGCTGTTTTATATGAAATTTAAGATAGCACCTGTTTTTTATACATAAAGGCCCGTATGATTATCACATTGGATCGTACATGTATATCTTAGTTTTTAAGGCATGTAACAGGGTAGAACTGATGTGCATAAATATGCAGATGTGCATAATTTAGTATGCTCCATAGTGACCAAATTGTACACCTACCACACCCTAAACACCAACTCAATTTCAGTTTCTTTCCCCTTTCATTTTTTATAGATTTGAGCGCTTAATAGTTTCCAAAAAAATTGCACTGTAAAAGCGATACAATCATACACATATAGATGGTCTAGAGTCAATGTTGTGGCAAGCATCATTCGAAGTATTTTTAAGATTCTAAATCATATCTTCAATAAAGTTGTTTTCCAATTAATTAAGGTCGGCTGCATAAATTTTGATCTATTATTCTACTTTATTAAGGGATATACCTTTAATGAGGTCATAGATCTTTATATCTTTTCTCATTACTTCTAACCATGCTCTTTTGAGCCTACCCACTGCCTTTTTTTAGTATTTCATTCCAACTAATTCACACCTCTCAGCAGATGTTGTACCTAGTTTGCACCACACATGACCATCCCATCTAAGTCTACTTTATTTTATCTTATTACCTATTGTTGTCACACCTAAATATTTCTGAACTATCCATTTCAAATTCTATCCCTTCTTGATTTGTCACCCATCCATCTCAACATCCTCATCTCTACTACACTTGGGTACATTGTTTTTTGACCGTTTTAAGGCTCTAATTACTTCTTCTTCTTTTTCCCCCTTTTCCATTGATCTTATAGATGAAAAAAAATGACTTAAAAGTTAGGGATGATACCTTTGAATTTTGCGGATGGGAGGAAGTGTACAATTCCCCACTGCGGGAGCATAAAATCTGTTTCTTATTTTAATGACACTATGAAGAGGCAGCCTCTAAAATGGCTGAATTGATGAATAGAAAGGACAAAAGAGCGGGACCAACTTTATTATATTTTGGGTGGTCCCACTCTCTCTTCACGGTGGTCCCTCAACTATCAATTTGTTTGATAGAACACCAACTTTCATTGCTTCCAGGCAGTGGCCCAAACCTATCTCATAGAGTTATTATGGTTTTGACCACATATTCTATTTTTCCTTTCTTTATTTTTATGGCCTGCCTTTTCACTCTTTTTGAAATCTTTACTCCTCTCTCTAATCTTGTTTCTTTTTAATCTTTGGTTACATAAGCTTACGTGATGCTTTGTTTGCATATTTTTCAATGGATGAGTTTCTACAAGGCTAGGCTCTATAAAAATAAAATAAAGCCTCACCTCGATTCTTTGTCTGGAAAGCACTTTCAACAACGGAAATCTTCATGATAGTTCTAAAATCAATTTTCAATATCAACAATAAAATTCGAAACTAAAAAAAAGTATAAATCTTGGGGATCTATGAATACTTATTTTTAGGACAAAATGAATAACTTATTTTAATTGGGCTGCAGTCCTATCAAACAATTTTTTCTTTTCAATAATTATTAATAAATGTCTATAGGAAATGAGCCTCGGCTTAATTGGTTAGTGCTTTATGATTTGCAACGGTAAAAAAAATAAAAATCGATTGCATTATATATAAACTTAATTACTAGTAATATGTATGTGCAACGTACGTGATATTTAATATTAATCACTGAAATATATTTATCATTGAAAAATTTCAATAAAACACGAGAGAGAATTTAATGCATTTATCTTCACAATTGAATATTTTATTAATTAATAATAAATGTGATAGTAAACATTATTTTTAATATATTATTAATTAACATAAATTCATTTGACATACAATTAAAATGATAAAGATCATTTTAAAAAATAATTAAAAATATATAAATAAAACTAATAAAAAAATTTATGTAAGGTCCTACTAATGCAAATATCCACTAAATTAGTTTAAGACATTAGATCCTATTAATGTCTATATCTAATATATTGGTTCATTAATGCATACTGAAGAATCATTAGCCTTATTATAAACAAAAGAGTGATAATAATTTATATATATTGATCAATACCTAATTTCAAGATTAAGATAGGGGAGAGAGATTTAAAGAAACGAGAGATAAGGAATGAGCCAGTGCGGGAGAGATTTAGGGGTGAGATGTAAAACATATATTTATTTTCTTAACCCACATGTTACTCATTAAAAAAAAACATGGGAAATAGTAACTTGAGTGAGATGCATAAATTATCATAAATAAAAATATATTCATTTTTTATTGGGTTGATGGCTTTTTGTTGTGCATATGAAAGAATGACTTGTGAGAGAGATAAATTATACTTAATAAAAACTGTATGCTTATTAATGGGGGATGTGCATTTTCAATAGGTATGTTTTTTTTTATTGCATTAACTTAAGAAGTATAAAATTTATTTAAAAAGCATGAACAGAAGAAATAATTCAGATATACTATTTGTCATAAAAAAGACTAAATGCGATCAAAAGATTTTTAATATTATTTTAAATAGAAGAATCAAGAGGGACATAGTGCAAATGAAAAATAGTAAGAAAAAGTTAGAGGAGATGGGATCACAACATATCAGTTATGATTGACTTTTAATAATTCAAAATTTATAATTAAAAAAAGATATTCAAGTATCTCAAAAATAAAAAATCAAATTTTATATATGTTGAATCACATTAAAAAAATATATAGTATTGTCATTAAAAAATTAATGTAATATTACAATAGTTATACAAACTTTTAAAATATAAAAATTATAATTAAAATACTTGGCCAAAATTGAGATAGAAACAAAATTATTATTTTATTTTATTTCTATTAGTAATGATAATAATAATAATAATAATAATATTATTATTATTATTATTTTATTTTTAAAATACAATAATAATAAGATTAAATTATTATTATTATTTTATTTTTATCTTTTAAAGTAAGGCCCATTGATCTTGAATACTAAAGTATTTTAGTTTTAAAATAAATGGGCCTTACCTTCAAAGTATTTTATTTTCAAAAAATTTTATTCGGGAGCAACTATAAAAAAAATTAACAATGGGCCTTATTTTCAAATTATTTTATTTTTAATTTTTTTTATATAAATTTTATGAAATTTAAATTTAGTATGTGCTATCTTTTTATTGGGGTGCAACTATAAAAAAATATTAAAAATAATTTTTCAATAAAATATAATGACTAAAATACCCCATTAAACTTTCAGGGGCATTTTGGTCATTTTATTTTATTGAAAATATATTTTTTATATTTTTCGCTAGTGCGAGTTTAATAGAGGATTAGATGTACAAAATTTGGTTTCAAAATAGTTTATAGAAGAAACATTAAAAATAAAATGGTGTAGAGATGTGACATTGTGATCGGGGCAATATTAACCCTCCATTCAAAATAAACGGTTGGTAAGGGGAAGCATATAAGTTTTATATTGTGGGGGAAACATAAAAGCTTGCTTAAAATATTGTACTAAAAAATAGTTATATATATTTATATCTTTTTATGCATGCAGGTGGGAGAGAGAGAGTAACGTGGAAGGGAGATAGGGGAAAAGAGTAAAATTAAGAGAAATTTAAAGAGTGAGATAGAGTTAATATCTGGAGAGGAAAGAAAAGAGAGGAGAGAAATTAATATGGGAGAAAAGAGAAGAGTGAGAAACATGGGGGCTTGGAGTTATTGGGAAATTGAGAGAGAAGAGGGATGATTAAAGAAAGAGAGATAATATGATGAGAGAGAAGAGGGATGAGCTTGAGATGACATGCATGGTATCAAAGGGAGATGGGGGAGAGAGAAGAAAGAGTTATTAATACGGTGTGACATATGGCAAAAGACTAAGTGGAGAGATAATAGAGAGAAATTAATATGGATGACGAGAGAGAAGAAAGAGAAATATGGGGACTTGGAGTAATTGGAAAATTGAGAGAAAAGATGGATGATTAAAGGAATGGAGACAATAAGATGACAGAGAAGAGGGATGGGCATGAGATGACATGCATCATAATTAGAGAGATATGGACGAGAGAAAAAAGAAAGGGTTATTAATATGATAGGATATGTAGCGAAATAATAAGCGGGGGTAGTTCTCTCGCTTAATATATAATCGATAGATAAATATTTATTTTAGGATACAAAATTGATTTACCGGTATGTGTTATATGCATGGAAATTTACAAAATCGTGTCTATGAGTTAAAATAAGTTAAATAATGAACACTCATCTAATAGGTGTAGAATTATGTTTGTCCAATACTTAAAGGGGAAACAACTTTGGTACTTAAGGTTGAGGTCTTAAACATTCAAAAGTAAGGCACACACTCAAATGATGTCGAAAGATATTTCAGTATCAGAAATCCTTGACCTTATAAAAAATATAAGGTGTTAGAAATCCTTGTGATGGTTTAAAAAAATTATTTTCATATCTAATTATGAACTTTAATGCTTCAAAAATAGTGTATAGACCTGAATACTTGAAATCTTGAAATGGATGGTTCAGACAATACTTTACAAGATACATCATTTTTAGGACTTTAAATCCCTATCTTTTCACACCCGTATATCTCAAGGTCAAGCTTATCAATTGGAAGGTTTTTCAATGAAGAACGACATTTTTCGGTGAGTTTTTAAGGTGCTTTTTACTTCAATAGTATATGGTTGACACTTTATATAAATTTTTTCTTTATGTTTATTATAAAAATTTACAAAAATACTCATAAAAAATAGACTATTTAATATTTTACCCGTTTGCAACTATTCCAACTCATGATTATGTGTCTTTTGAAGGTTATAGTAAAATTAAATAAAAAACATGAGTAAAACATTAAGTAATTCACCACTTCTAGGTATTTTGATAAATTCCCCAGTTATTTAATAAAATATACATTTATGAGGACCATCAACACTCAATATTAGAGGGTGGTGGAAGCAACGCCCAACATTCTACGAAATTGGCAAGATTTCATTAATAGGTATCTCCGTCACCATCCAAATATCAGTTGGACCATGATGAAGCCCATAAGTAACATAGATATAAGTGGTGTCAATAATGCTAATATTAATATGGGGTTGTATACTTAATGATTGTTTATTTTTGAATAAGGAGGTCCCAATTAATCCGAGCCATCAAAATATCAAATCGAATAGCTTAGACTATGTTACAAAGTTCGATAATTTTTTTTTAAGAGACTTTAAGCTTAATAAATGAAATGATCTTAGCCTTCAAATTTCAAATCTAATAAGGAAGAATAATCATGACCTTTTTATACAAAAAGTAAACGGCCATATTATACACATATTTTTCTAATATTGGCGTTTTATACACGACATTTCCACATATATTTTAAGGAGGGTTGAGGTAGAAATTTATGTAATATTAAGTAGGAATATTGTTGTGCCGGTCTTATAATCTCTTAAGAACTCAAATGAACAGTAAAGAATATAGATACTTATAAAGCTCCATTTTTTCTTCCAAATTCATAGTCACATGATACAACTCAAATCTTCTAGATGAAATTCAGAAGTGTGTACTCAGTATAATAGATAAACCACTCTTTATAAAGTGATGGTAGCAGGAAGGATTACATATACAGTACTTTTAGGATGTGACTTTTGGTACGTCAGCCAGTGAAACTGTGTCATTGGATTTTGGGATTGCTTTGTGAATGTCACGACTCTCTCATCTTGAGACTAATTGAGCTTAAATTTTGACATGTTGAAGAACTCATCAAGTTGCATGTTTCGGTGCACCTAAATGAAGTTTCTTTCAAATTTTCATTTTTTTTTTGGTATATTGTTACCTTCAAAATTCCATCTTAGAGATTACAGGTATATAACCTTGACTATCACAATCATGACTCTGAAATAAATTGGATTTTAAACCTGGAAATAAATTGGATATTAAACCTTAAAATTAGTCGGGATTGTTTATTAAGAAACAGTTTATCTTTTGTACATAGGTATCTTCTTATCTTTTAAATTTCAAAATGAGTGGTTGTAAGAGTGTCATTGAATAGACACAAAGTTCCAAAAAAAAAAAAAAAATTTCTCAGACGTCGTGATTCACCCTAAGCCATCCAATATGACATCTAATTAGTGGGAATGATTATGACCTCTATGTACAAAATATAAATTGTATCTTTGTAGACAATCCCAAATTAGACTGCTCTAAACTTTGTTTCTCAACCATACATTTTAATTTTTTGCAAATCATTAGATCTGTACTTTTGAGCTCCAAAATTATGCATCATAAGCCAAAATGTATGTATAGTGACTTTGGATGTGTTTCACATCTAGAACCTATATAAGACATGGATCCTTTGGAAGGGCATTGTATATGAATTGAACCACATTTAGACCTGGGTGCGGTTTGTATAGAGCCTAGGCTCTAAACAATCAAATTAGATCCTATTTTCAAATAGTGTCGAGAAATGTGGTTTCAATATTGGAAATCTTTATAATGGCCTTAAAAATATATTTTTATCTTGATTTATAAATTTTAAAGCTTCAAAAATAGTGTAGATCGACATATCTATGAAAACATGAAAATCTTGAAAATTGGCGGTCCAAAAATACGTTACAAAATACACTATTTCCAAAACTTGAAATCTATTTTTTTCTTATGTCCATGCATCTTGATGTCAAGATGATCGAATTGAGGATATTTGGACATCAAAACAACCTCTTTTAGTGAAATTTTTTAGGTCAACTCTAATTTGATTGTTTAGAGCCTCGATTTTATATAAACTTTTCTCTTTAAAATTTTTTTTTTTTTTTCCTAACATTAACATAGGCATTTTTGTTAACTATAAATCAGTGAAGGTACAAAGAAAACGGAGCACATAAAAGTACATTACACATAATTGGTAATTACCAATGTAGATTGAAAGGGACTTCTTTTAGTTAAAGAATCACCTTCACGGTTTGTTCCATAATAACAATGGAGTATTTCAACCTCAAGTGATTCAAATGATCGAAGAATGTCACTAATTTCATAAAAAATGAAAATAAAATTTGTCTTTAGGACTTATAGTTAGGATGTCCAATCAAATGGTTCATGGGATTAAGAATAAGTGGGACCTACAATGCTTGATAAGAGACTACGTTTAGAAATGGACGCTCCAGAAGTGTCCAATAAAGTTCAACTAAACTTTGGGAAAAACAAAGCGAAAATATTTTATGTCCTGAGGGAGTATACTGTCCATTTACTCCCTCAGACAAAAGCCAATCTGCTTCTTGAACCCTGTATTTTTGGGTCATGTATTATGTATACTCAATTAAAAAGAAAATTCAAATTGCATTCTCTATGGACTGGAAAAAAATAAAAAAAACCTCAAGAATGAATATAAAGAAAACTCAAAAATCAATTTCTTTATTCTCTTGAAAATCTAATCATCTAGTCATTTTAGGTGATTCTCAAAATTTCGGATCAAAAAAATAATTAGTCTTCCACCTGAGGCAGTAAAAAAGGGGTCCACTTACAACCAAATGTGAGTTGCATAATATCAAAAATCCCCAACCCTGCCTCTAGCCCTGACCCTGGGCCTACAGTGTCAATCGAGCCTAGCTCGATTTGAGGAGGACCTGGCTCAAGCCTGGCTCTAGCCGTATCTGGGGGACCTGCAGAAAATAAAAGAAAAAATAAGGAACAAAAGGGTTAGGCTCGGTTGGCATTGGCTCTAGCCCTGACCTGGCTTTCGGACACATTTTGTGAACGGTACTACGATTTTCTGAGACAGGGTTGGGTGCCCCTATCTTGATAAATCACTGGATCAAAATTGCTTTAATCTCTTGGTTTTTAAGATTTTTTTTATTTTATTTTTTTTCTTTTTCTATTAACAACGTCTCCATCCAGTGGAGTCAGAATTGCAAACCATCTCTTGATTAAGAGATGGTTTGTAGGCCCTTCTGTTTTATTAATGGTAACACCCGTTGTGTCAGGTTGTGTCAAATTTTAGGAAATCTAATATCGAATAACAACAAAGAAGGGAAATAAGAAAAAGGTGAAAAGGAAAATTGGAAATTTCAAGAATAATGGATCATATTAATTCACACTTTTAAAAAAGAAAAAAGTTTACATAAGGTTTCAACATTAAAATGTAGAATTAAAGATGCATCTCAAAAATCCATCGAAAAAACTTGTTTTAATGTTGAAATCCCTCTAATTGAGCATCTCGACATGGAAATTTATGAATGCGAAAAAAAAAAAAAAAGATTTCGAGTCCTTGAAATAGTACATCTTGCATCGCATTATCTAGATTGTCCAATTTCAAGATTTTCATATGTTTATAGATATACTTAATTTTAATCATTTAAAAAATTTAAAATTTTATAAATAGATAAGAAAATAGATTCTCATATTATCTTAAGAATTTTTTATACCAAAAATTCATGTTATAACAAAATTTGGAAGTGCACCCTAATTGGATTGTTTAAGGTTGCATACTTAAAGAAACCACACCCTTTAAAATAACGTGCAACTTAACGGTTATATTTTCTCATATTTGGAGATAAAAGAGCTATTTCCATTTATAAATATCATACCAGCTCGAAACTCTACCGGGGAATTCAGATATTTTTATGGTGGATTAAAAATTAGGGAAAGCTTTTTATGTTTCCCCTGCAACATAAAAGTTCTATCCTCTTCCTACCATCCAGCCGTCTATTTTTTATCACTCACTATTTGATCGTAGATCCAAGGTCTTAAAGTATTTTATTTTTAGTTTTTTTAATACAATTTTTCTGAATATGAAATTTGGTACGTGCCATCTTTTTATTGATTGGGGTGCACCTATGAAAAATATTAACAATAATTTTTTGATAAAAAATAATGACCAAAATACCCCTTGAAACTTTCAGGGCTATTATGGTCATTTTATTTTTTTGAAAATATTTTTTTTGTATATTTTTCGTTAGTGTAAGTTTAATAGAAGAATGGACATCCAAAATTTTGTGTCGAAATAGTTTATACAAAAAAATTAAAAATAGAGACGTGACATTGTGATTGGGGCAATCTTAACCCTCTATTAAAAAATGAACGGTTGGATATGGGAAGGATAAAACTTCTTTCTTGTAGAGAGAACATAAAAAGCTTTCTCTAAAAATTAAGTGTCCTTAAATACAAAACTTGAAACTCTAAAAAATGTGCAGATCCGGTGTGAACACTTGAAAATAAACTTTTAAAAAATAATTATAAGATATTATTCCTAGAATTCAAAATCCATTTATTCAAGATCCATAAACTTCTCGGTCACCGAAACGACCTTTTCCGGTGAGTATTGAAACGTAACGTTCAAAATGTTGCAACTATATCCATTTTTATTACATTGTATTTAAGTTGTAAATTGAAATAGAAAATATGCTCCATTGTAACAACGAACAGGCATGCACACGTGTGCGATGCGCACATGCAAACATACACAAACAAACACACAGTCATCTCTCTCCCCCAAGATGCTGGGCTGAAAAAGACATTCGAGAAGAGACAAAGAAGTTGCATAAAAAAGGGTAAAAACCTTGCTTTTCCTTTTTTCGGAATAAATAATAAAAAAAAAAAATGTAAAACTTACCAAATGCTTTTAGTATTTTTGAAGGTGGGGTGCTACCTTAGTTAAATGGTTGAGAATTATCATCATCATCATAATTTTTTCTCAATTAATTGTAGTCAGCTATTGTGTTATATTAAATGTCATACTCTCTATGAGGCCATAAGTCCTCATATCTTTCTGAATTATTTCTAACCATATCTTTTTAGGCATACCTCTTCCCTTTTAAGTCATTCCACTTGAACTAACTCGCACATTCTAACATATGTTGTACTTGGTTGGTGCCACACGTGGTCAGCTCACCTAAGTCTACTCTCTCTCATATTATTATCTATTGTTGTCGTACCTAAATTCTCCCCAATGGATTTATTTCAAATTATATTATTTCTTGTCGTGCCACTCATCTATTGGATATGATGATTATCCAAAATCACACACATAAGGAAATCACATATCATGTGGGATTGAGATTGATACTGATAAGTTTCTTAAAAGAAATAGAAATCTAAAAAGATTAGGACTCTGGGATATATCTCTCGATTCTTGACATATATGTAACATTATAAGAAGTTTCTTATTTGATATGGATTCCTATATATATATATATATGGAAGATGCTAGGCTGAGCCCACTAGTTCACATGAAAAAATGAGCCCAACGGTCCAGATTGAATCTAGGCCGATCTGACGATCACGAATATCCGGTAGTGTTTGAATTTTAATTTTTTTCTACAAATCCAAATCACTTGAAAGTTGGAGCATATGTACATAAAAAATAGCTGAATCTTTGAAAAATATCAAAATATTATTTTGCATTAAATAAATTGACCAAAATACCCCCAAAACTTTTCGAGGGTATTTTGATCAATTTATTTTTGACGAATTATTTTTTTTATATTTTTATTAGGTTCAGCTGGATGAGAAGAACACACGTCTAAAATTTCAAATGATTTGGATTGGTAGAAAAAAAAAATTAAAATTTAAATACTACCGGACATCCATGATCGTCAGATTGACCCAGATTCAATATGGGCTGTTAGGCTCATTTTTTCCTGT
>NW_006499827.1:815775-833809 GCF_000471905.2 Amborella trichopoda
TTACTACATATCTTTATTGGTAAAGCGCATGGAATTTATCATATGGCATTCACATTTATCACATATCAAGAGAACTTATTATCGTATGGTGACATGTAATAGTGACATGCCACTCTTTGCGATGACGAGTTCCCAACTCATATATATATATAAAGCACTACGCAACGCCTATAGGCGAAAATAAACAGTGATTTCGCCTACCTTCATCATCGTCCAAAGTTCATCGCATGGTCACGATTGTCCGGTAGTGTTTCATTTTTCATTTTTTTTGTTACAAATCGAAATGATTTGAAATTTGGACCGTATCTTCATCAAAAATAGAGGAATATTAGAAAAAGATAAAAAAAATATTTTACGTGAAGTCAATTTTGCTTTTACGGATAATTTTTTTTTATATTTTTATTAGATGCTCCTCAGTAAGATGTACATACCCTCCAAATTTCAGGTTATTCCGATTTGTAGAAAAAATAAAAATAAAACACTACCAGACAATCATGATAACATGATAAAATTTGGACAGTGATGAAAGTACATAGAATTTGTATGTCCTATTTGGGTTACCACATGAGAAAGGCGACTTCTTCTAGAAAGAGAGAGGCATGGGCCTCTTGTGCATTAGAGACAAGGTATCTCCTTATAAAAAAAGAATTTCCTATGCGTAGATGCTCCACTCCATGTTTTGCCTCATGTAGATTTAGAAGCTAGTTTTTTTGTAGATAAGCGGTTCTCATGAAGATTTTGGGTGGTTTTCACTAAAGTGAGAAAAAATCTCAGTTGTTCCTAAGGTTTTTCTCTTGGACAGTTATTTAGTTGTAGAATGGAGATGGTCCCTTCTTAGACAGTGGTTTAGCTGTGGAATTGAGATGAGAGATCAGTGGATCGTGCTGATCGGGAAAGCGGGTCTAAAAGGATTTGCTCGACTAGGTTTTGTCGAGGGTTAGAGATGTAACTCTATATCCTAATATCTGTGATGTAACTTTCATTGATATAGTGGATTTCAATTTTTTGTATCCATGGATGTAACCCTCTTGGGGTGAACTACATATATCTTTGTCTTCTTGTGGTGTGGGTGTTTTGTGTTTTATTTCTCGTGGCGCTTTGCTCTCTCTAATTTTGTTTCTTGCTGGATAAGTACACGATTTTGGTGGGATCCAACTTTTAGGATTATTGTTTCCGCATCTAAGAGAATTTGTAAATCCTAACATCATTCATCTCTGCTATACTTATTCTTTGGGTATATTGGTTTTATGCTGCCCAATATCCAGTCTCATAAAGCAAAGCTAGTATCACAGTTGTCCTATACAACTTGTCCTTTAGTTTCATTGGTACGTGGCGATCACATAATTCCAGTTGCACATCTTCAATTCGTTCACCCAGCTCTATTATGCGTACCAAATCTTCTTCAATCTCTCTATTTTTTTGGATTATCGACCCAAGATATTAAAAACGCGATCTTAGATGGTTAAGAGTATGTGCACTATTTTAATTTTATTTTTCTTACATATCCAATCAAATTAAAATTTTGGATGTCCGTATTTCCAAAGGCGCACTTGTTAAAATTAAAAAAAATGTAATAAATAAAATGGCTTTAATGCTTTTAAGTTTCAAGGATATTGGCTCATTGCTAGTGCGAGGATGGATAGACACTCCAACGGGAGTTTGAAATTTAACTCAAAATGTTTTATTTTATTTTAATTTTCAGCGTCCTTTGAGAGTTTTTTGAATGGGATCCAATGTGCTGAAAAGGATAAGAGTGGATAGCGTGTTTGTGAAGCCAAAAGATACTAAATGAAAAAGTGAAGCCAAAAGATTCTATGCTCCCTCCGGAGTAGAATGTTTTTTTACTCCCTTAGGTAAAATAACACCTATAATTAATTTTAAGACTTCAAATTTTAGTAATATTAGTGGGACACATGCGTTACATGTAGAAATAAAATATGTGATCAGGTAAATATGCAGTAAGCATTCACGAATTATTATGGCAAATGAGAAATTACAAAATATAAAGATAAAAACACACATGTGCAAGATTGCACACCATGGTTGCCCAGCTAAAAATCGATTGTATAAGATCCAAATAAAGACTTTGTTGCACCCACAGTACCAAATCAAAAAACCAATGCAATTATGTTCTCTAGAGAGAGAGGAGGGAGAGGCTTGCTTTTAAAGAGAAAGAATTCAAGGTATTCCCAAGAACAAAATTAGGTCAACATTGTAATGGCTTTCAAGTCCAAGTGACATGGAGTTTTGAGATGCTCTGAATGAGATGAAATGAATATGATGATATGTCATCTATAATTCTTTTCTTTTTATCTTCAATGATATCTCTCCTTAATTTTCTCTCTCTATGTCTCTCTCTATATCCTTAATGATCACACTCCTTAATTCTCTCTTTGTATATGATGAAATTATTCTAAAATGCTAATTTATTGTCTATCCTATCCTAAAATATCAATTTTGAGGAGATAAAGAGAAAACTTTCCTAGAACATCATGATCCTTTCACTCTCAATTGTTTCCCTAATTCTCTCTGCCCCCATGTCATATCATTGATCATCTCTCTTAGTATGGGAATAAAATTAGTTTAAAACCCCAATTTCTTCTTTATGTCTCTCTCTTTCCCTAAAGATGGGAAACATATATTAAAATTTCTTCTCTGTATCAATAACTTAGGAAATGCTATCCTACTCTCTCTGTTGTACTAAAAAATAATAATGTATCTCTCCCCGAAATAAGGGGATTAGATACCCTAATTTCTTTTATTTAAAGATCATGTGCCCTACATCCACTTTGTATAGCATCCTTTCTTATTTTTGCAACATGTGTCTACCCCATAACTATGGCTTAACTCATAGATTAATCTCAATGAAAAAAAACCCCTAATTGCTCTCTCTATGCTCTTGAAAAAAAATAATATCTCGGGAATAGAGATTATCTAATTTTTAAAAGGTAAGACTACTCAAATTTTTTTTTAAAAAAAATAATTTGTTTTAATAATACTTGGGTTTAAGTGAGAAATGTTTTAGAGAGAGTTGTTGAGAGAAGGATTGTCCTGTTCATTATAGAGAGAATAATTGGGTTTAAGAGAGAGAGAGTAAATATTTGGTTTTTTGAGAGAGAGAGAGACTGGTTTATGAGAGTTTGTGAAAGGGAGCAATTTGCATGTATCTTGGCCTCCATGTGATGTGACTGGCATGCAATAATTTGGGGCAAATTGGTAATTTGCTAGGGGATCCTATGAGCAAGAATAGAGAGAGAGAGTAGCTTGTAAAAAAAGAGAATAGAGAGAGAAAGTACCATTTTTTTTAGGTGCTTCTACGGATGTGGCATGGATATGCGTATGAGTTCTATCAAAATTTTCCTGCTCTTAAAGGGATTGCCTATAAAGATATTATTTATATTTTGTACACGAATGTCATAGTTATTCTCACTAATTAGGTGTCAAATTAGATAGTTTGAGCGTGAGTCACGAAACCCAAGAATTTTTTTTTAAAACTTGTGTGTATTCGTTGGGACACTTACAACCTCCTATTTTGAAATTTAAGAGACAATGATGATTGTGACCTCTATATATAAAACATAAATGCCCTCTTTTTAAACAGTCCCAAGAATATATTATCTATCTACTTGATGAATCAAAACTTATACTACGAATATCTTTAATATCTTAAATTTTGGATATGTGATCTCTAGAATTCGACAGCCAACCTCAAAGAAAATAAAAAGAGAAAATTTACTCTAAAAAACGCATACCAAGATTGAATCATCCAAATTTTGATTTAGATGTTCAAGAACTCAAAAATCAAATTTTTTTTTAGTTGAAAATAATCATCTAGTTATAACAAGACATATCCGGAAACTTAAAAAAAAAAAAAACAATAAATAAAAAATCTCACAAGTGTTTTACCTAAGGGAGTAAATGTATGCTCCTGAGGGCGCATACTATACACGCTCTAAAGTGTTTTATCTCTTAAGGCGTTTAGGACACTATCACTATTATATGGGTTTAAGGCGTTTAGGACACTAGCACTATTATATGGGTTTGGTTTGCATAAGGTTGCACCTTAAATAATCAAAGTAAGGTGCACCTTCAAACTTTGTCATGAGTTGTAATTGTGGTTTCGAAAATTCTTAGGATAGTGTGAGAATCTATTTTTATCTATAATTATAAACTTTTAAATTCTAAAAACAGTTCAAATCAAATAGATATATAAAATATATTAAAATTTTGAAAATAGATGGTCCAGATAATGTGTCGCAGGATGTAGTAGTTTTAGAACTTGAAATCTCTTTTTTTCTCCATATTTATATATCTCGATGTTGCGATGATCAATTAGATGTTTTCGAATATTAAAACAACATTTTTCAAAGGATCTAATAAATGTATCTTAATTTTATATTTTAAGGTGTCAACGTTATATAAATTTTTTCTCTATTATAAAACCTAGACAATTCTTGTTGACCTTTCTTTTTGAAATCTCTATGTTAAAGTACTTAAATCTCTTTAAAAATCCCACCTCTTCATTATATGTGTGCAAACATGTCATGTTTGAAAAGCCTTCACTTATAGAAAAAAGTTTAAAAAAGTTTATATAAAGTGGCCACCTCATACTATAAAAATAAGACGTACCTTAAAACCCCATCAAAAAATATTATTTCGATGCTAGAAAACCTTCAAATTGATCATCCTAACACCAAGATATAAGGATTTGAAAAACAAGATTAAGTTATAAAAATAGTGCAGCTTATAAGCACATTATCTAGAGTGTCGATTTTTAAATTTTTTGAATGTTAGGATATGTGCAATTTGCATCAATTTTAGAGCTTTAAAATTTTTGGTTAGGGATATAATAGATTTTAATGCCATCGTAACGCTTTCCAACACTGAAACTCCATCTTCCAATATAGTTTGGACACCATATACAAACCCCTTGTTATATTCATATTCATACAAATTGCTAACACTCTTATCCATAGTTGTTGGAGGCAATGGGAGGTTTAAGAGCGGGATTGATTTGGGGAATATCAAACTGCCATAGGGTAGAAGTTTCTTGGGATTAAGATCGACATCCATACATCAAACAAGTTAAGAAGCTAGATCCTAGCATACCTGGGAGGGAGATCCGATGTCACTGGGATCGAGCTTTTGACTTGGGAGGGTCTAAGCTCCACTATACATAAAATGATATCAATTAATAGTATATGATAAAATTAAGATCACATTAATACTAGCTTGATCAATTACCATACACTATAGTCTATTACCCATGCTATAGTTATAGTATTTCAATTTACTATAATAATAAAATTTAATAATATCATAAAGTACTTGACAATGACAATAAAATAGCTCAACTAATAGTATATCTTCTCTCTTTGGAGGGTTTCTACATATTGAGATCCTAAAGTGGGACCTATCCACGTCTATCCATATAACATGATTTCTACAAGTCACGCTCCTTATCCATCACAGTCCACTCATTTATAGGACCATAATAGGCTCTTATTGCCATAAAGTTCACATGGGAATATTAAGTTACACTTTTTTTTGTTCTTTTTGTGCATTGTCAAAGATAAATTTTTCTCTTTTTGGCCTAAACTTCCATCATCTTTGTCAAGAAGTTTCTAAAGTTTCATGTGCTATTATGACAAAAGTAGATTTAGATGAAATTTGCCTCAACTTTATCATAATTATAATGATATTTTCGTGATTCATTTTATTATTAAAAAATACTTATTTTTTCTCTCTTTAAGCAAGTTTATGGAAACACATGATTGTATAAAATATAAGTGATGGGATTATAAGTTAAGCAAGTTTATGGTTGTATTTTGAATATAAATTAGTCCTGAATCCATTCCGTCAAGATCGGACCATACGACAATATCACGAGATTTTATACATACATATTGAAATGTTTGAGGGGTGATATTTATAAGAATGTTACCTTTGGTAAAAGATAGTCGTAAATAGCTATCAGATATAAAATCCTGGTAACAAAGCTTTGTGTCATAAAATTTGAGAAATTTTTTATAAACTTTGATCTTATTGTGATAAATTTCAAATATTTGAACTAGTGACCTTCCTCACTCAAACTGATATGACTACTATTAAGATGAAGCCCAAGGGATATAATTGAGTTATTCTGCAGTAACTTTTGTTCGAGGGAGTGTAAAATGAGACTATTTACTTTTTGCAATTATTTACAGCTATTGGATGTAAAATAAAGGGATTGAGGTTGTGCAAGTGGCCCTGCTCAAAGTCCACAAAAATGTGTGACACACACCTAGCTAAAAAATCCCATTTATGATGGCTATGATTGGTCGTTTTTGTGGCAAAGGTAAATAGTCCCTTTTTATATATTCTTTTGTTTTATTCTTTGCCTAACAAATTATATATCCATTTTTAAAAGGAAAGTGGTTTGATGTGGCTGAAGCCCTATCAAACTATGTAAAACCTCACCTCATAATTTATCAAAAATGATAGTTCAAGCATTGAAAAACATTTATATTGATCATCTCAGCTTGAGCATATTATTTGTGGAAAAAATTAGGATTTTAAGCTCCAAAATTGTGTATATTCTAATAAATTATCTAGACAGTCAATTTCACTTTAAAAATAAGTCTTTAGAGATCTACAAGATTTGTACTATTTTTTAATTTCAAATTTTGTTGTCGGGTTGGAAATTGATTTATATCCATCATGAAGATTTCCATTGCCGAAAGTGCTTTGTAGACAAGGGTTTGAGATGAGGCTTTATTTTGTTTTCATAAGGCCTAAGCCTTAAAGAAACTCCATCCTTTTTTAAAACTCTAAAGATGGGCGTTTGAAGGATGAAAGCGAATAGACAAGAAAAAGGTCAAATGATTAAGAAGTTAATGAACTCCTTTTGTCATGAGTGCTCCATCACTCACCTTTCTCTATTATTTGGGATAAGGATGTGTGTGTCCTTGCATACTAATTACAAACATTAAAGCCGAGAAAATAAGAAAGGAAGAAGTTTCTATAAGGGCGAGGCCCTAAACAATCAAATTATGGTGTACCTCAAAATTTTACAAGAAGGGGTTTATTTGATGCTCAAAAGCCCTCAAATCGATCATCTCGACTTCAAGATATATGGACATGAGAAAAAAATGGATTTCAAGCCTTGGAAATAATATTTTTTTTAATGCATTTTCTGAACTGTCAATTTTCAAGTGTTCATAGATATGTTCGATTTATACTGTTTTTTAAGCGTAAATTTTTACGATTATAAATGAAAACAAATTTTTAGGCCTGTCACAAAGGTTTTCAGTACTGAAGCTATACCTTTCGATACTATTTAAAGGTGTACCTTAGTTTGATTGTTTAGAGCCTCAGTCTCATACAAACCACAGAGTTGATTTGGATCAGCAATTTCCATCCGGATTGACTGGTTTGTATTGATCCAGCTTTTGATAAATAAACAAGAAATAAGAAAGAGTAATTTTCGGATTTATATGGAATGTCATTTAACAAATTCAAAATTAAACATATTTTCGGATTTCTATATACCAAAAATGCTGGATTTCAAATTTGCCCAAAAATCCCCAGGGGACTTGAGTATGTTTTAATTATTGTTTTTTAAAATCAAAATTGTTTTCTTGAATCAAAATTAAAATTATTAAATCAAAATCAAAGTTTGGAGCATCACAAATTGCTGAGAAAATCACAAATTTTAAATTTTAAATAGAAAATTGTTGAGAGAATGTATCAAAATTTTTTAATCTTCACAGTAGTTTTCACAATGTAATCTTCGAGTTTCAAATATCGGGTTGAAACTTCTTGTTATGTATATTGTAAAACATAGATCAATATGACAATTACAAATTGTCATAAATTTCACAGGGATTAGATGAAAGTCATCATCATTCTAGCTATTTGAGGTCGGCTAGATGAATATTTTTCTATCATTATGTTCTATCAACAGTCATACCCTCCATAAGATTAGAGAGAAATTTCAAGAATGGTGGATCCGGTCTCAAAAGTGATGGTAAAAACCCCTAATTTGTATCTTGGGAAATCCCATTTGCAACAAATTTGATGCAAAAAATGTTCGTAGGGTTATCATATATCAATGAGAGAGGAATAATTTGCATCAGCCCAATAATCGACTGATTCCTAATTGGATCGATTGATCTGGATTCATATCAACAATTTTTAAGACCCAAGAAAAAGAAATATGAACTTGGGGGATTATTTCATCGTAACTTTGTCTCTCTCTCTCGTGGAACTCTCCCATTAGTAAAGGGGTGAAAACATGTTCATCTTGAGGGCTAGCAATCGGTTGGGCGGCCCAGCTCAACCCTAAAAACCTAGGGACAGGTCAGGACATCATGGCCAAAGTAGGGATGGCAACGGGTCGAGTATGGGTCGGGTCTGGTTGGACCCCGACTCAAATAATATTCGGGTCCAAATTTTGGACCTATACCCGGAACTATTGGGTCTTGAATCTTCCTGTCAGGTCCCAAATCTAGTTGGATCCATTGCCACCCAACGACTATGAGCTTATTTTACTTTGTCAATAGTGCTGTACATGTTGCCAATATTGTGGCAATATGAATACTTAGTGCGCACCTAAAGATACATGATTGCAATCATATACCCTATGATTACAGGTAGGGGTCGGGTCTGGCTGGATTGAACCGGACTCGAATAGTATTTGGATCCAAAATTTAGACCCATACCCGGACCCAAGGTCGGGTCTTCTCGTCAGGTCCAAGGTCTGATCGGGTCCATCACCACCCCTAGGCTGAAGGGCAAGATCAGGATAGGCCTAGGCCAGTGCCAAGAGAAGTAATCTATGAGGTTCACCTGAAAAATTTGCTAAAATAGAGTGTTTCGAAGTTGGAAAATATTCCAATTGATCATCTCATCCTTGAGATGTATCGATTAAATAATAATAATAACAATAATTTCAAGTCTCAATAATAGTTTATCTTATAACAAATTGTCTAGATCGTTTATTTCCAATATACCTAAGTATATATTTGCTCATCTCCACTGTTTTTAGAGTTTTAAATACTATAATTATGATTGAACACCAATTTTTGAGCCATTATAAGATTTTGAAACCATAACTACTTCTTGGGACAAAATTTAAAGGTGTATTTATTTGAACAATATCAGGTGAGCACCTTGGACCGACCCTCGACTGAATTTCAAAATATAAAAAACTTTAAAATAATTAAAATATAAATTATTAAAAAATTATTAAATTTTATTTTTGTCAGTCCAACCAATCAAAACCGATTAACCTAAATATACTTTAGGGATCTAAATGGGCACACCACTAGTAACGCTTACATGAGGCTGACATTACTGCATAGTGGCCTCAACTTAGCGTTTTACAAGCTAGGGTTTCCCAATTCAAAAAGGACAAATCAATAAAATTATCAACTAGATACAAGGATATATCAGTTCACTTTAGTTTATGGTGGAGAGAGGAATGATTGTAGAGACAGAAAGAGATAAGGTTTGAAACTTTGAATTGGAAGTGTGAAAAAGTTGAAGATGAAAGTAGGTCAATAGTAGGAAAAACATAACACGCTCCCATCATAACCAAATCTCTCATGAGGCCCTTGACTACATCAAATTTCATCCACGTGAAAATCCCCCACCTTCTGACCTAAATAAGGCCCACCCTCTACCCTAAACTAAACTTTAAAGTAAATAGTGCATGTACTATGCTCCTTAGGGAGGATACTGCACATCTCCTCCTTGCTCAAAACACCTGTTTAGGAGAATTTTTTTGGTCTAAAATTTGAGAAACATATAATAATTCTTAGGTTACTATTTTTAAAAGAAAAATAATTGGATTTTAAGTCTTGCGACACTTAAATCTTGCCCCTTCAAAGATTAGTCGGTCTTAATCTTGAGGAATAAGTTTTTGAGTAATTTATGTATGGACAATAAATAAATAAAATACAAAATGGGTCAATTTAAGCAAAAAATTACGAGAAAGGTCGTTTAGTATAGAGTTTTTATTTTCTCCTATAATGCCCCTAGGTCCAGGGATGGTATCCCTGAACTGGTTTTAAATAATGTTTTTTTTAGTTTCTTTCGATTGTCTAAGCCATGCCCTATGTTTTAGAACAGTAGGCGACCAGTCCGAGGTCCCCGTCCTCAGACCGCCCAGATTGTGGTGTTACACCACATTATAAACGATCTGAAAATGAAGATCTCGAACTGCTGCAATTCAGTGAGCAATCCGATAGCCAGTCTGCAGCTGGAGATCTCGAACTGCCTAAAATGTGGTGTAACATGACAATATGGACAACTCGAAGATGAGACCTTGGATTGCCTGTAATGTACTGTAACATCACAATCTGGGTGGTTCGAGGATGAGAACCTCGGACTGGTTGCCAACTATCTCAAAACACATTGGGCACAACTCATATAATTTAAAAAAATGGGAAAAAAAAAAAAACGTTCCGAAAATACCATCCCTAAATTGTAGGGCATTATAAAAAAAACTAAAAAATCTACAGTAAATGACGGTTTTGATAATTTTTTAGCTAAAATTGATCCAGTATTTTACTATTTATTCGGTGTCCGTAAATTGCTTTTTAGTGTCGGACTCGAATGTTTTTGGCTTGAGTGACGTTTCTATTCAAATTTTACCCTCTTGCACCTCTCTCTCTAACCCTCACGTTCTTCCCTCTCCTCCCATTCTTTTTCCTCGTCTCCTTCCTGCTTTACCCTCTTTCTCCTTTATGCTTCTTCTCTCTCTCTCTCTCTCTCTAACATGTTTCTATTCAAGCTTAGTGGCCTTTTTCTCTCTAGAAACATTGGCTCATGCCCTCACTTCATATCTCAAAGACAGCCAAGGCTCCGCCTTTCTTCCAATGGCTCAGGCCCTCCGATCATCATGTGTCAATGGTTTTTATCATCTTTGAACAACATGCCAAGGCCGCAGCCCTAGCTTTCACCTCTTCCTCTCTTTAAGAAAAGACAACTGCTAAGTTTTTCATTTCGCTCTCCCAAAAAACACATCAGCTGAGTTTTCCCTTTCGCTCTCCCAAAAACTCAGTAAATAGAGATCAGATCTCTAACAACCATAACAAGGTAGGACAAACTTATCGGTGTTCTCTAAAATATAAATGATTTGACTACCCCCTCTCCTCTCTTAAAAACCAGACAGTCCCTTCTTTAGAAACTTCAGTCTCTTCTCACCCTCTACCTCTTCCCCTCCCTATAAAAACCAGTAACAAGATGCAGGATTTCACATATTCAAAGAGGTGTGCAGGATTTCACATATTCAAAGAGGCGGTTAGCACAGAGTAGAGTATTACAGTGAAGCAAGTTGCGCTTGATTTACTCATGAATCTCTGAGAGATTATTAAGGACCAATCTTGTTGTTTTTGGAACACAAGGTGGGTTCAAGACAAGGCAATTTAGAATTTATTGACAAGATGGGGTAGAGGGTTTTTTGACAAATCAATAAAATTAAACATTCAAACAATCTACCAACAAAATAAAATAAGACGAGAATGTTTTTCAATTGTGGTGGAAAAAACTTGCATTTTTTTTCTCTATGAATATTTTTTTATTTCACATGCAACCTGGCCCTTAGCTGACGTTAAGGGGTAATGCCAAAAGGCCACCACTCACTCAAAATAAACATATCTCACTTTTATATAAGGAAAATTGTTTCATAGGCCGCAACCCTATCAAAATAAGTAATGCATCACCTCATAACTCATAAAAATTTGCCATTAAAGTGTTGAAAATCTTTAAATGGAGAATCTCAGCTTAAACATTAGAGTTGTGAAAAGAAATTAGGATTTCAAGTTTTAAAAATAACGTATATTACAATAATCATATGGACCAGCCATTGCAACAACAAACCAAAAGAATTTTTTTTAACAAAATCAGAAATTCATTCAACAAAATCTACAAAAAAAAAAAAATCAGATTCTAGCAGAATATATTAAGAGAGAGGGGAGCTGTTACGGGTGGTACAAAGGAGGCGATGGATACAGAGTATATAGGTCACGATTGGGATTTTTATAAATTAGCAATTTTTTTGTTAAATTTTGGTTGTTTTCAACAGAGTTTTTTTTTAAGATACACCACATACATAGAAACCTAGACCAAAAAAATTTCATTCACAAAGACCAAAAGAAGAAGAAGAAAACAGAAAAAAAAAAAAAGATGAAAAAAAATCATTGACAATAACTAAAAAGAAATAATATTTTAGATTGGAGCACATAAAGATATCCAAATGCTATTGGCTCCAATTTTTATGAAATACCATCGTAATAACAAATTCTTACAAGCTTATTACTGGTTATGAGAGAATGGATATTACGGTTTTATCATTAATTCCACAAAATAATAAGAAATTTTGAATTTTGTATTTTATATAGTTTCAAAGAGAAATCGTTAATATCTCCGAATTTTTCTATTTTCCCTAAGAAACACTATCAGAAATATTGTAAAATAAAATCTCAGAGAGAAACACTAACTCGATTTCAAAGGAACACTTCAAATACTATAAATTGGCTTATTTCTTTTAAAAAATGGGGTTAATTTATACTGGGAAATCTGGAACAGCAAATCAAAATAAAAAGGTATAAATAATCAAAACTTATTTTTGTAGAATTGTAATTTGGAAGAGAAGTGTGATTTTAAAAGGAAAATCTCAAATATTATTATTTACACTCGGATTTGTGCCGATTTGAGAGAGAGATCAACTCAAATACCATACGAAAAAAATGGGTTGTCTGTACCTATAAATTATATTAGTTTTTAAAGAGAAGTGTGATTTTAAAAGAGAAATATAGTTAGCTCGTTTAAAATGTAACTTACATACTATATTAATGAAAAGAATAGTATAATTTTTTAGGTTTTTAGTCATTGAAGATCCTTCAAACATCATCTAATGAATATAGTTCGTTGGATATGTATAATTTCTTATGTATTTATAAATACAATCAAATAACTTGTGCAACATGTACCCCGGTTCTCTCTTTGTAATGTCAGTGTCTCTGTCTCTTTCTCTCCCTCTATGATTGGTCCGCACTGGTGGGCCTTGTCATTTGTCCCTATTACCACAACGTGTTGGTTTCTTTCTTTCAGTTTTGGATGGTCTCTCTCTAATATTTGACCTTTTAATATCATTTCAATTTGTATACGGAAAAATGAAAGCCCAATAACTCGAGAGGATAGGGTTTGGCCTTGACAGTAGTACCACTGAACTTTATGATGAAATTTCGAATTTTATTTTCAACAAAAAAAATAAAACCTCAAATCCTCTCTAACTTACATTTTTAAGAAAGGAGCTCGATCGTGGTGGTAGCACCTTCGTACCCTAATCACCATATTCGTTACCACCGTACCCTAGTCATCATAATCTGGGTTTTATTCCTACTGACATCACCAACTAACACCTTTAAAAAAACGACCTCCAAAAAAACCCCAAAAAGTCAAAAAAGTAAAAAACCCACGATTTCTTCGTGACTGATAAGGTGCGTAACACACAGCAAATTCATGGAGAGTTTTAATTTAAATTCTTAAACTAACTTCTCACAACCCAAAAGTTACCACTGGATTAGTGTTGAATAAAGAAAAGGGAAATGATGAAAAATATTATTTTTCTCAAAAATTTGAAAAATATCAAAAAAACTTTAAATTACACCCATATCTATTTTCCCACCGTTTACCTTTTTTTTTTTTTTTGGCCCAAAATGCCCATCACAGGCCTGTTAGGTCCGTGATGATCCTGGTACTGTGTCAACACATCTACAGTCATGGAGTATCAAATTGTGATAGTCCTTGACTGAAAAGTAGGAGTATCACGATTCTAATAGAATCGAGATAGTCCTGGACTGAATCGCGACATGGATATCTATACCAAACTCTTATTGTGCTTTTGGACTATCACGGACCAATTAGATCTGTGATGCTCCTGTGACCCAACTAGATGCCCCTCATCTAGGCACATAAGATCTCTCTCTAATAACACCTCAACTCTCACTCTCTTTCTCTGACCCCCAACACCTCTCTCTCACAGGTCAAAGCACCTCATAGGTGCTTCGTGGACTTCCGACGCAGGGGCACTTCGACCATTGCAGCCCTAATTGAACCGTGATGAATCAAATTTAGAGCCATGCTGTATTGGAGCATCACAGCTCTAAGCAACTCATGTATTGGCATGGTCCTTGATCATCGTGGACCTAATAGGTCCTTGAAAGATATTTTGAGAAAAAAATAAAAATAAAAAAAGAAGGGAAAATGAGTATGGTTGTATTTTATATAAAAAAATTGTACTTTTCAAAATTTTGAGATAAATAGGACATTTTTGATCATTTCCTTTAAAAAGTTCACGTTTGGAATAAGAGAATGAGAGCTAGTTTAGGGAATTTTTGTGAATATAATTTTTGAAAGGTGCGTTTGCATAGAGCCGAGGCTCTAAACAATCAAAGTAAGGCGCACTTTGAAATAGTATCGAGATATACGGTTTCAATACCGTAAATTTTTGTGATAGCCTTAAAATTTAGTTTCATATTTAATTATAAAATTTAAATCTTCAAAAATAGTGTAGATCGAGCAGATTTATGAAAACTTGAAAATTCACGGTAAACAAATGCATTACAAGATGCACTCTTACCAAAACTTGAAATCCATTTTTTACTCATGTCCATGCCTCTTGATGTCGAGATGATCGACTTGAAGATATTTGGGCATCAAAACAATATCTTCTAGTGAAATTTTTGAGGGGATCCAATTTAATTGTTTAGAGCCTCGGCTCTATATAAACTTCTTCATTTTTTTAAATATTTAAAAAATATTTATGGGTTTTTCACCCGTGTCTTTTTTTTTTACCTCCATTGAAGCCCAGCTCAAGTCAACAGTTGGAACGTGGACGACACTCTTGATTTGCCATGCGCACATGTGCTAATCAATGGGCATTTCGGAAAATATAAAAGAAATTGTTTTTTTAGCACAGTGTAAAATGTAAAAATTAGAAGATGTTTTTTAAATAAGTAAAATGGTTTGATAGGGCAATTAAATGTTGCGGTTGTGGAAAAAAAATAGGCTTGCAAGTTATGAAAATAGTATAGTGTATATTGCAACAAATCATCTAGACCATCCATTTCACCCTAAAAGTAACTGCTAACAAAGTTGCAAGATCAATACCAATTTTTTAGTTTCAAATTTTATTTTTAATGTTGGGAATTAATTTTAGAGCCATCATGAAGATTTCAAATTTTATTTTTAATGTTGGAAATTAATTTTAGAGCCATCACGAAGATTTATAATGCCCAAAGTATTTTCTTGATGAGGATTTGATGCGAGGCTTTATTTTGTTTTCATAAGACAAAATATGATATTTATGGCAAAATTTTCCTTTAATTTACTTAAATTTCCCGTACGACATCAATACATCACTAAGGTGTCCTACTCTTACACTGGTTTTTTAATGCGTTAGGTGAGAATGGAGAATGTTATCCGGAGCATAAGTGGTGCTACCACCATGACCCGAGCCCCATTCTCGATTAGAATGAGTTGTTAATATATAGCACAAGGTTTCTATGAATCCTAGGACTCATATGTAAACATGAGTCCACTCTTAAAAATCTATTTTCAACCAGGATTTAACTTTCCTTTAATTTGTCCCATGTCTGGGTAAAAAGGCTTGATTGTGTTATGTACGCAGTGTTAAAAACCCTGAACCACCTTGAATACTACAGAGAATTCTCTCTATCTGAATTAATTGTCAAGAATATACAAAGTCACGTATAAATATACGGCTAATGAGTAATTGATTATGACTAACTAATCTTGTCTTATCAAGATAGATATCTAATCAGTTATTAATAATGACTAACTAATCTAATCTTATCGAGAGAGATATCTAATACAAAATAAATTAAAATTAAAATTAAAACTATCATTAACTATCTCTATCTCTACGGACAGCCAACTTAAAATTTTGTCAAAGTTTATCATTAGCTGATCCCAATTAATTAGTAAAAAACTATAATGATAATGATATAGTCTCTAATGGAGCCGATTTCTATGCGGCCAAATACGTATATGTAGAAAAGCGAGCTTCTGAGGGATTTTAAGACTTAATTTTTAAGGACATGTAATCTCTAACAAGGAGATCATGAATATGAATAAATAAATAAATTTTAAAAATCATAAATAATAATTTTAATAAGAAAACATTTGCACAATTAGTTTCCATTGTTTTCAGATTGAATACCTACTTGCATCCATCTTTAAGATGGATGCTTTACACTTTTTGGACCGTATATATAGAAATGCAGTCCAGTCTATATGAAACAATTGGGAAAGGTTTCTATATTTCTTCTACAGCATAGAAGTTATATCCTCCCCATACCATCAAACTGTCCAATTTTGATCAAGAGAGCCACTTACCGTTTGATCTTAGATCAGACGTCTCAAAATATTTTATTTTTAGTTTTTTTTTATACGAATTGTATGAATATGAAATTTGGTATGTGATATCTTCTCATTGAGGCGCACTTATAAAAAATATTAAAAATATTTTTTCGATAAAATATAATGATCAAGATACCCCTTGAAACTTTCAAAAGCATTTTAGTCATTTTATTTTATTAAAAATATTTTCTTTTATATTTTTTACTAGTGCAAGTTTAATAGAGGAATGGATGCTCAAAATAGTTTATAAAAAAAAATTAAAAATAAAATAATATAAAAAATAGACATTACAATTGAAGTAATCTTAACCCTCCATTCAAAATGGAAAGTTGGATAAGGGGAGGATAGAACTTCTCTGCTCTAAGAGAAGCATAGAAAATCTAGTCCCACGTTTTTCATCGCTAACATGGAAATTATAAATAAATAAAAATAAATAAATTTTAAAAAGTAAGTATAATAATTTAATGAAAAAAATATGTAAATTGTCTTTCTCAAAGGGGACCACGATATGTATAGATCCTTTTTATTCATCGGGTGACGCAAATGTAGAAGTGCATGTACAATAGATGATCGTATTTGACTTGGAAAGAGTAAGAATAAGAAACGAGTCATTTCTGTTAAGATGAACTTGGGGAAACATTAAGTGTGAATTTTCCAGACTGTTTTTAGAGAGAGAAACATTACGTGTGAATTTACCATTGTTTTTACAGAGAGAAACACTAAGTTTTTAGATTTTAGTTTTTTACAGGTCGGGGGTACTTTCCCAATAATTAATATGATATTTTCCCCAAAATTTGTCGCCCCTTAGCAGTCTTCATGGTATTCTCTGCCATTGTTGATTTTGAAGAATTATTTGCCACCGTTTTATAACTTTTTAATGATTTCTTTGCAGTTTCCACTACACAACTCATAAAAATCCTCTCTCTCTCTCTCTCTCTCTCTTGCTGAATAATTTCCTCTCTCTATATCTCCCTCTCTCTCTCTTACTGTATAATTTCCTCTCTCACTCTCCTTAAAGTATGCCTTTATATGGGCTGCTCCATTGGTTATTCCTTGGATAGAGCCTGGTTTTTCTGTTGGGGCGCCCTTGTTTGTAGGGCCTAGAAAACCCATATTGGCATTTGCGGTACCCTGCAGTTCTAGAGAGAGAAACTGCACCTTGGGTCTAGAGAGAGAGGAATTGCATTGTTGGTGTTAGAGCGAGACGCTGCGTCTTGGGCCCTGTGGGTCTGGTCCCTGGTCACAAGATGCTGCCCTTTCAGAGCTTAGAAGATGCAGAAATGGCGATAGGGCGTCCTCTCTCTCATGCAGAGGTTTTGTGGTTTAACTACTCTGCAAAAATGTCTGATCCACTTCTCTATTTCCATAACATTCTCTTCCTCTTCTTGATCTTCACTCTGGTTCCTCTCCCTCTAGTTTTACTGGATCTCATGGGGTTCAAAGCTCTGGATAAGTATAAGCTTCAACCCAAGGTGAGGCTTACCTTTAATGGCATTTTGAAATGTTACAAGGATGTCGCGTTTATGTTCTTCACAGTTGTTGGGCCTCTGCAACTTTCTTCCTATCCTATTGTGAAGGTAAGTCTCTCTCTCTCTCTCTCTCT
>NW_006499827.1:834529-858170 GCF_000471905.2 Amborella trichopoda
ACTCTCTCTCTCTCTCTCTCTGCGTCGTCTTGTGTTCTACTACGTATCTCTCTCTCTCTCTCTCTCTCTCTCTCTCTCTGTTCGGACCAGGCTCAATGGTCCAGTGTTATGGGGTTTCGCATTGACTCTATAGCCTTTGTGTTCCAGTTCCACTTAACAGAAAGGAAAAAAAAAAAAGAAAACAAATAATTGTCATCTCATTTATCTCCAATAGAAAATCCTTTGCTATTGGGATTTGATTTCTCAAGAATGCAACTCAATTAAATCCAATTTCAATCACTTGCCTACATTTGAGTAGCCAAATCTTTTATGCTCTTCTAAAATAATTTTTTTTTAAAGTTTTGTAGGACTAGTTCAAAGTCTCAGTGATCATAAGAGAAATTGGGTTTGATTTTAGTTCAAAAATTAATTTGGTGGTTTGATTTCAATTATAGAAAATAATTCTCTAATGACCCAATATTCTACAATGGAACGAGAAATTGGGGTAGATTCAGAATATTAAAATTTGGGTTTTATTTTTATCATCCAAGAAAGAATAAAAAATTGTCTTTGCATTAATTGCAGATGGTGGGAGTCAGGACTGGCTTGCCATTGCCTTCTATGTGGGAGATATTGGCTCAGCTTGTGGTTTACTTCTTGATAGAGGATTATGGGAATTATTGGATGCACAGGGCTTTACATGGAAAATGGGGCTATGAAAAGATTCATAGAGTTCACCATGAATTCACAGCTCCAATTGGATTTGCTGCTCCTTATGCTCATTGGGCTGAGGTCTTGATACTTGGTATCCCCTCTTTTGTTGGGCCTGCACTTGTTCCTTGTCACATGGTCACCCTGTGGTTGTGGATTGCCTTGCGCCAGATAGAAGCCATTGATACTCATAGTGGGTATGGCTCTAAATCTTGATTACTTTCTCATTATATTTTGGGTTGTTTTTCTTCTGTTTTATAGTGGTTTATATAGGTCATGGTTTTCACAGAAGAAAGGGAATGATGGGGTTTTCGGTTTCCTAACTTTCGATGGTTTGTTTTTGTTTTTCCCTCCTTTTTACTACGATGATATTAGTTGGATGGTAATGGGATCCTTCTCTCTTACATTAACCAGAGTGTTCTTGCTATTGTGATGTGATGTGAATTACTCTCTCTCTCTACCCCCTCCCCCCTCCCCCCTCCCCCGGCCTAAAAGGTTCTCTGAATTTGTTGTGTTGTTGCACCTGCACTGGGGCACTCACCTTGTAGATGTTTGTGGTACTTATTAACCTCATGAGAAAGAAACAGTTTAATCTGATGTCTGTTTCTAGATTTAAAGTGATTCCGTATGTTCCTTGTGTCTATTAGAGAAACATATGATGGTTTTTTTGCTGAAAATATGCGGAATTTCATTTTCTGATGGAACTTATATGTTGGAGTGGGTAATTTTGGTCGACTGTTTTGAGTGCTTTATGATCCTGTTTCGTATAATAGATCATACATTGTAGAGTAAGGTTTGATTACTGGGCTTGGGGCTCAGGACGTGGGCCCTGCCCTAGCCGAGTAACTCGTGAATGGGCTCGCCTGAGTAGTATACAAGCCCAAAAAAGGGCTAATTTTTTTTTTGTTAAAAATAAAAATTAAAAGCAAACTAAATTATAAACAGCATTAAAAGTAAAAAAAGTTGGAAAATTATAAAAAAAATGGAATTTGGAAAAAGTTGATTTATTGCTGAAAAAATTCAGAAAATCCAAAAATACATTGATTTAGTCATTTAGTAAAAATGTATAATTTTATGAGTTTTTTATATAACCATGTTTGTACCTAGGAACTTGGCTCGGCAACCGGACTGGCACTGGCCCTCGGGCCACAGTTAGTGGCCTAGGCCCTACCATTTTAGGGCCGGGCCATCCAGCCCATTGCCAGCACTACCCAGGAAATAAATAGATAAGCCCCCCTTCCCTTCTGGTATTGAATCAGCCCATATCTTGATTTGCATCAAGAAGACTTCAAGTTGGTCCTCTGTTTGTGCTTATCATCTTCTAAGGTTTACTAGCAGCCGGTGCAAGCTTGCTAATTGAACAGTATTTGTGCTAGCATTTGTTAAAAAGACATGGGCTTCCATTTTTTTTCTTATTGCACCTCACTCATGGTCTTGTTCTCTTTCTCATGCATTTAGAACATTTCAATAGTATGTCATCTGTGTAGCTGTGATTAAGTGCTTTCTCTGCTCCAGGGTTGAATTGGTTTGTGGTGCTCATTGCGTGCTAGATCCTAAGTCCATGAATTTTATCTTCCACGACCCTGATAAATTTTGCTTCTTGTGTTATAATCTCATGTTAGTCATTGTTAACTGATCAACTGATCCAATCTCTGTGACACCATCTTGGGCATGTGCTTAGAGTGTCTTATAGATGAAATTTTACAAATGTTGATATCTTTATGAGCCACTAAGACTTTGCACTAGGGAAGTGCAGTTGCCGTTTTCAGTGTGCCTTCTTGGGTTGTCATCGTAATTATATTGTACATCAGAAAACTAGTGGTGCATTGGTTCACCAAGTGTATTATTTAGTACCTTTTCCACCATTTATAAAAACAATTGGGGTTCTACTCTACAGTAAAGTGTACTTATACCACTTCCTTGGGTAGAAATAACTGTGTTTTTAATTGCAGTAAATACAAAAACTAATAAAGAACGTTTTTTTCTGTTATATATGGCATCTATGAGGGAATTAGAACATTGCCTTGATGATAAAGTTATTTGAAGCATTTCTTCTTGCCTTCATAGAATGGATAAAGGCATAATGGATATGCTAACATTTTCTTTGCATACAATATGGTATTAGATCTAATGTCGAAACCTACGTGAAAAAGTAAGGATTTACACTGTCAGTTGGGAAATGGTGGGACCTATTGCAATCAAAGCATGCTTCAGCGTTTTGCAAACCATGCTTTGATGTGAAAACATGCGCGCCACAATTTCACACAAAGACACCCTATGTCTTCTCTGAGGCAGTGTACTGTTACACAAGAACCATGGTTCTTTTATAACATGGACTCGAGAAAATGGCTTCTTGGGATGGCTATTGATAGATGGCATGAGCAAGGAGACATCCTTCCTTCAAATAATTTGTATCCTAGAAGTTTCAGAGCCAGGATTTTTATGACTGGGTTTACTGAGCTGGAGTTCTACCTTGGTTTCAATGTTTGTGCTACTAAGTTGTGAACCATGTGTAGCTTTGGGCATTGTCAACATGAGGGAAGTAGACATCACAAATTCTCTGTAGGAATATCGGAGTTCACCCTCAGAATATCCTTGCTAGAAAGACTCTCAGCAAATTGATGATGGAGAAATTCACGTATATATCTTCTACTGAGAAGGGTTGAGGATAGTTGCTAACATGCAATTTTTTCTTCTTTTCTGATTCCGCCTTCATATTCTGTATTCAGTTTTGCCCATAAAAGGGCATATAGAGTGATGGACTGTGTAACAAACAATAAGTTCTGAGGGATTGTTTTAGATAATGGAGGGATTCATGAGTAACTGCCAAAACCATCTGGAAACTTCAGGTACTTATGTGTCATTTGAAAATACTCCAAAACACCAAGGTGGTTCCCATGCTAGTTGATAAGCTCCACTATCCCTGTATGCTCGATTACCTTGATACGTGCACCTTAGATTCCCCAAAAGTTGCTTCGTCATGGCACATACTACAATTGTACACTAAATTATGTCAGACCATTCAATAAGGGGATCTCATATAAGGGCATCTATGTCTTTTAGCCCTTCACCATGTGTATATAAGCTATAACGCTTCATAGTTTTCCCTGAAGTTGTTCTTGACCTTGCCATATAAGCCATAAGGCTTCATAGTATTTTCAATATAGAAGCTTGCTCTTTCTAACTTATGAACATTAAGCCATAAGGCTTCACATTATTTCAATATAGAAAGAAGCTCGCTCTTTCTAACTTATGGATATAGGCTCTTCATCTAGCCATATCTGTTATCAACATGGTACTGTAATCTGTGTATCTCCCTCATCTTCTAATTGATTTCTCTATGTTTGCCTCTAGACTGCCATTATCTCTGCTCATTTGGTTCAGATATGTTAGAGCCTAAGCCCACCTTCTACATTTATGTTGGCCACCATGACTATATACGGCTATGGCTGTCACTGTCTTTGCTCCCAACTGCGTTGACTTCTCTGCAAATTATGTTTCTTGAGAGCACATCTCATCATTCCTTTGATTGCTAAGATGCTACTCTTTCAGCAGTTATGCATACTTTAACTCCTTCAGTTACATTGCTTACTCAGCCATCCAATCTACCCCGTTGCTGTCATTTGTATTTTCGTTACTATCCTGTTATAATATGCCCATGTGACTGAGATATTTCGTTCTATCATTTATATTACCCATTTTATGCTTATAGTTCTCTTCTACACCTGAGGAATGTACAAAATTTTTACTCCATTGTTCTCTTTTACTCCATTGCTCTTTTCTGAGGAATTGTACAATTCACTCTCAAGGTTCTTGAGCTTCTCAACACTCCGTTTCTCTTACTCTGAGTAGCAGTGAAATTTACTTTTAATGGTGGTGAAGGTTACCTTTTTCATCTTAATGCATTGTTTAGATTTTAAAACATAGGAATCATCATCATCATCATAGCCTTTTCTCAATTAATTGGGGTCGGGTACACGAATCCCGGTCACCATTTTGCTCTATTTAAAGGCCATACCCTTGGTGAGGCCATAAGTCCCCATATCTTTTCGGACTACTTCCAACCATGTCCTTTTGGGCCTATCCCTTGTCCTTTTCAGACATAGGAATAAGACTACTAATTCACCCGACTTGACTTTGACACTAGCCACAGCCTTGTTAAATTGAACAATTTTTTCTGGACTTTTTGATTGGAAACTTTGCCAAATATACCTAGTCAAGTTAGATGGGACCATAGCGAGTCCTTAGCTGAGCTCAATCTTTTTAAGCATCCACTTGATGTAGAGAGAAATCACCTGATCGACCAACATAGTAGGTTATTGTGAGTTTCTTTCTACTTAAATAACTTGAAAAGGTGGAACCTAACCTCTATTGTTAGAAATTAAAGGTCAAAGGTTAATCATCCTCAATGAAGATAAATTATGGAACTTCCTCTTGTGCTGGAATTCGGCATACTGTCTGTGAAGTAAGTACTGCTTAAGGTCTTGTTGGTCGTAACTTGTAACTGAATGTCAAATGCATTATCAGAGAAATTACCTATTTGCCCCAGAGTCATATACTTTTTTCTCTTGGTGCCTCTATTCCATTAGATAAGTTAACTTCTCTGTGATCCTGATTCTTGCAGATTTCAAGGATACCATTAAAAGACAATTAGCTTGCGAAAATATTGTAACATAGTTTTTCAGTGATAGCAAAAAAATAGATACTTACTTGAGCTAGTTTAAAGTAGTTGACACGTTGGGGGAATGGCTATAGATTTAATGGAGAACAACCAATTATCTTGGCAATGCACCAAATTCCATCCTTGCCACATGTATCGCCAAGGTGGTTACAGATTCTTCTGTGCCATGGCTCCATAAGACATCTCTTTGATCATGATGAGGAAACCAATGCTAGTTCTGCGTACTAAATTCATCAATCCTAGTCATCCTGAAACCTTTCATCTTCAGAAATATAAATGAACTTTCGCATTTGTGGATTGATTTGTTTTTGGGGTGTCACTAAAGTTTGCTTATGTTACAGATATGAATTCCCATGGAGCCTCACGAAGTTCATTCCTTTCTATGGAGGTGCAGAGCACCATGATTACCATCATTTCGTTGGAGGACAAAGCCAGAGCAACTTTGCTTCTGTGTTTACCTACTGTGATTACATATATGGAACTGACAAGGTGAGCAAATACTAACAATGGATTTATTTTTTCAAGCGTGTATAAAAAACTGAGTGCACTTTCAGCCTTTTTTACCAAGCATGCTTGTGCATGAACAGAGATTTGTAAGTTTTTCTCATAAGTATATGCTATAATCCAATGTATGGAAAACTGTAAATAGTGCTGGGGTCATGCCGTCTGATGAAATGAATGATGATGGAGAGAGGGTGGCGTCATGTCCTTATTTGGTTGGCTCCAGTCTTCCTTCATCATGGTCTGTTTCATTGGACAGTGTCGGCCCCAGTGGACTATGGTTTTCTACTATCTTTGGGTTATAATTTACAATTCCTTGAAATCAAAGGAGTAAAAACTGAACCAAATTTAGAAGATGCATGTCAAAACCAAGTTCACCCATACAATCTCTCTTATCCTTGCAGGGTTATCGGTTCCAGAAGGAGCATCTCTCAAAGGTAGCAATTGTGATCACCTTAATCTTTATTCTAGCCATAGTTTTCTGACTTGAACTTCCATAATTGAATAAAAGCGAGAAGGATAACGTATTGGCAAACTCATTATTGCAATCTAATAGGGGTTTCATTGTTAATCTTGTGTACAGATGAGGAGGAGATGGATTGCTGAAGGAAATGGAGAAGTCCCTCAAAAAATGGCCCAGGATCAGAAGTTACAGTAAACCTCAAATCCCAACACCCAAAAGTTAGTATGCTGGGAGTTTTATTTTTAGTGGTGGGACTTGCTTCTCCTTGTAGCCATATACCTCCTCTGAATCCATTCCATTTTCTGCATGGGTGCGTTGTTTATCAAGTTTATTTTGTGGGAGAAATTTTGTAGCCTGAACTGTAGTGACATTTTGTGAACTCAGTAGCAGCTCCCCCCTCCACTGTAACATTAATAGTTTTGATCTTTGCATGCTCAGATGCTTGTCAAGTAACAAATCTCATTCTGGGAATATCTTGGATTTTTTTTCTAATGTTTTGGGAAGTCTTGGGGAAAACAAGAATCAGGGAAACATGAATTAAGTAAGCGCTTCAATCACATCTGCTTCTACGTATGAGCATTTCCTATTAAGATCAAATATGTATTGAAGCACTAAAATAGTTGGTTAAATTTTTTTATTTTTTATTTTTTGCCCCTCTTTTCACGTTTAGTTGGTTTCATGCATGGACACATGCTTCTATCATTTCAGTTTCCGAAGAGGATTTTCTTTTTTCCTTTTTTTTTTCTTTTGATAAAATGACTTTGTATTAAATACTAATAGGAATGTACATAAGCTTGTAAATTTAGAAAATTGTGGTATACAATGAAGTCAGTATAGGTATTGGTATACACAAATGTGGCCTGTGGATATTTTGTACCAAATTCCCAAGTGGACACCCAGAGACTCCTACTCAGGACAGTGGTTTTGTGAGCATTGGCAAGGGCATTGGCTGCCGAGTTTGATTCACACTGTATTTATCTAAATGCCACTTTAAATCTGCTACTCAAGTCAAAACTTTGGACAAATATGGGGATGTGTTCCTCGAATATGGAGTTGCCTTCTCAGCAGGGTGCTCCCCCAGTTAGCCTCAAAAGGCTCAGCCCACTGGGCAGGGCCATGGCTTCAGTAAGGATGGAGTTCACTTGCCCTGTTGGGCACAAGAACGCAAGGATAGTTTTGGCTGTCTCATTACAGCAATACCTCCAATGCACGCAAAACGAACCAAAATAGGAACAATTGAAATTTAGTTTGACTTCACCAGCTGGATTCAGAAGTACACATGGGTTTGGATTGGATAATGTGTTCTGTTACTGTTTGAAATGAGTTACTGAAAAATACTGAAAGTCTTGGCAATATGTAGCCCAGAAAATGATGGTTGCCTTGAATTGTTCGATGATCACATTTTTGAGGGTCTCCGTGGTTATTCAAGACACTTTGTTCAGTTGTTGCCAAAAGTCTGGGTGATTGCAAGTATATCTGCCCACCATAAAACCAGTCTTGATAAAGAAATGTTTTTTTTGTTTTTTGGGGTGGAGTGGGGAGGAAGAGTTGTACTGTTGCTGGAGCAGCCCAGACCTGGTCAGACAAATTTAACATAAAGGACCAAACCTAGTGTCCGCAATGTAAGAATAGGCGGTGAATAAACTCTTCATTCTCATTGCACAACACACTTGTAAGATGAAACCCTCTTCGTTGCAGGTTGTTGGTGGTTCTTGATCTTTTGGATATGACCAGCCAGTTGAATGCTTGGACCTTAGATGGGACTGGGGAGAACCAGGTGCTCAAAGCCACTGAAGGTACTAATTAAGTATGGTTACTTTGGGTTAGACCAAAATAGAAAAAGGTGATCAGGAAGTCACCATTACAGGAGGGATACCAAACGAGTCTGTCATTGCAATATTGGGGGATGAGAGTGCTCAAGCTCAATAGGGTCACCAAGTGAAAAAACTCTTTGCCATTGAGATTACTTCTAATATCAGAGGCCAAAAAGTTTGACATTGGGATTCATGCCTCTTGGTCTAGAACAATTAGGAACAGATTAGGGAATTCCTCTTTCAAGGTCTCGCCCAACCAAGGATCTTTCCAAAACCTTATCCGGTTCTGAGTTTTTTTGGTGCAAATCAAATCCTCCTTTTGAACTCAAAGAGGATGATGCCACCCCTTTCCAGGCTCTTGAGGCTCGGTAATTCAGAATCCCTTTGGTGCCCCAACCAAGCCCCCCATGAGGCAGCTTATGTTCTGGTGCCAATCCCTGCGAGGGCACCAATCTCCCAACCTCATGCTAGGGTAGCAGTCCTCAATAGAGCCTCAGTGTCCCCCGTCCAATAGTAGGGTGCCAGTCCTCAATAGAACCCGGTATCCCAAACACGTAGTAGGGTGTTGATACCTAATAGATCCCTTGTATCCTAGCTCAAAATTAAGGTGTTGATCCCCATTGTGGTGCTGGTATCCCAAACTCATACTACGGTGCTGGTCTTCAGTAGAGCCCTGCTGTCCCAACCACATATGAGGACCCCATTCCTTGATAGTCCCCGATACCCATATTAAGGCCATGTCCCTGTCAGTCCAAATGGCAACAAGTCAAGAGGCTGTCATCAAGATGATTCAAGTGCTTATGCCCAACCAGATGCCAAGCTTATGATACACATGAATGCACCAGGTACAACTGTTGCAACACATGCCCAATCTGGGCTCCCACCTCAGACGTGCCACCATTTAAACCCCAGTGGTCAACAGCCAAGGTTGGGTTTGACCAATGGCCTAGCCAGTAAACTCCTATCTTCCATGGCTAAGAGGCAACAGATTCGCCTCTCTTGCCTCTGGCTCAGCCTGGACCACTAGTATTAATGCTTGCCTCTGATTCAGCCTGGACTAGTATTGATGCACAACTAGCAAGGGCAATCCCTTGGGAGGTCAAACCGAATCTAATGCTATGCAACTGGCTGGGGCCTTAAGCCTTGCGCTTCATAGACTTGGCGTCCAAAATATTGCCTTGCTAAGGGAGCGATTGTGATCAAGAAAGTGTGTTTTATAAAGATTTTGACAAACATAGACTCCAATTACATGAAAACCAGAGAAAACAAAAAATTCATGACCAAAATCGCAAGAATTTATACATAAATTTATGGTTCTGGGAACAACTTAGGGGCATGTGACCAATTTATTTTGTTTACATCCAATTGCTTGTGTGCGAGAGGACACTCCTGATTGGACTTTCCTAACACTAGAAGGAAGTCAAGAATTACAACAAATGTTTCAGAATTAGTTACAACTCAACGCAAATTTCATGTGACCTTCCATATATAATTGCAATGTAGGCAGTATAAGCCTGCTGTGTTCTTCTGCCTCTCCTTTGTCTTTCAAAAAGAAGATAGGATATTGGTCTTGTTCTCAGCTGAAAATGCAATCTCTTGATGAAGAATCACATGGGAAGCTCTAGGTGGGCCCTGGTAATCTGATTTTCTTAGGTCTCTCTCTTGATATGGGTTTTCTCTCTCTCTCCTCTCTACGCTCCTAGAAGGCTCTCACTTGCATATAGTTTTTCTGTGATCTTTTCCCCCTTCTTCCCTTTTGCCCAGGGCAATGGGTATTTATAGACCAAGTAGAGGAAACTTAGGGTTATTCCTACCTTGGAAACTCGAAGGAAATGTCTGGGAAGGTTAAATCCCTCTAAATATCTCAAAATTACCGATGTATCTCATGGGTTCATTCACCAGTGTCTTGGTCGTTTTGGCTTGATATATGGGCATATCCTCATCCAATCTATCTTATTAGATGCAGATTTGTGCCAAATTTTCCTCATGATATGGTGGAGAATTTAGTTGGTTATCCTACGACCTAAATAAAGAACTCTTCCAAATATTGGAGTTTCAAATTGATCCCAGTTGCTCATTATGCAGCTCACCCCCCTCTGACCCTCAATTTGATCTTCAATTCACATTTTGATCTTGGAGAGACTCTTCTTGATCAGTGTTTCAAAAACGCTAGGCAGCCGGGGGGGTCCAGGCCTCCCAGTGCCTAGGCCGGCGCCTAGAACCTGGGCGGCCCCAGTAGAAAGAAACATGTCTCTATAGTCTAACAATATAAGTCTAACTGTATAACACATAAGATTTAGGGATTTAGGGCACATCAAATCTATAGTACACAAATCTACATAGTACACACGCCTCCATACTGCATAAGTCCATAGTCTGATAGTCCACTAATTCTAATATCAATGGGTGATGCTTTGATAAATTTCTCATAACTTTGAGAAACCCTTAGATCCTATGGAGATCACCAAAAACTAGTTTTTTGGGTTTTTTCTCTCTCTAAAATGGGCTCTAATGAGGTTTAGATTTCAAATGAACCTAAAACTCATGATTTTACCCCTTTCAAATTAAAAAAAAAAAAGAAAACCAAAAAATGCTTTCAACGAGGGGCTGGGCATGTCTGCCCCTGGGCTGGGCACCTGCCTAGGTGGGTTCCCTGGTGCCTAGGCAGACTTCTAGGGACAGTCCGCCTAATTTGGCTGCCAAGGCTTGGGTGCCTCGCCCAAGCCTTTTGGACCGCCTAGGCGCTAGACAGTCCGCTTTTAAAACACTGGTCTAGATATTTATATAAGCTTGTAGAACAATGAAATAGGATTATTCTTATGAGTTCAAAATACTGAATGATGGAGAAAGTAAGCATTAGTGGTCTAGTGCTCCTCTGCTTTGCTACAGACAGCCAGGCTATCAGAGGCGGTCTAGGCAAACTTTGGCACTTTGAAAATTGGGTCAAATGGTATCCAAATGTGCTGAAATTTGGAAAATAGGCTGTAAAGCCCTATATTAAAAACTCACTAAGTTTCATCTTAAGATTGTTTGGTAGGACCTGTCTTTGAATGGTGCACTTGTAAGGGGCTATTTAAGCCACTGGTAGTCTAACCCGTTCAGAAAGCAAGTATGCAACCAAAGTGTCAAAGCTCCATGAGAATTAGTGGAGAGATTGTGAAGGATTACCCTGCCATAAAGTGATATACTTCCAATGCCAATAAAAAGTAACCCATCCAATGGCAGAAAACCGCCAAAGATTGTTATAGCTATGTCTCGAAGCTTGTCCAAGTTTCATCTTGATTCAAGACCCTATAGTGAGTCTCTGAGGAATCAATTTATTGGCAACTCCGCTTACAAAAGCAAGTATATCACCTGCGTGTCCAAATTTGATGAAAATCGGCAGGGAGCTTCTCCCATCCTGATTTGAATATTCGCCAAGTTTCAATTCATTTAGGGCTAATTTGATACGGTTTAGATAGACTGCGATGCGACTTTATAGCATATTGGCTGCCAACTGCCCTGATGCACAGCCTTTGCTATAGAACCAGGCCACATGTGGCATGTAGGCTGTGGAAGAGCTATGGTATTCACCCCTAGGGATTCATACCATGTTTTGAAGGATAATTAAGGCCAATTATGTCCATTCCCATGGCTTCGTACCATGTCTGGGCGGCCATATCTCTGGCCTTTTGTCTTGATGCCATGTTGGGATGTGTTCGATTTCTAATGAACAAAAAGAGACATCCAAACAAGCCATGAGGCCTTTGTACCCACGCTGTCATGGACTAATGTCTAGTGTGCAAATCCTCTTTCTTACCAATAACAATTGGGGAGAAGTACCAAGATCATATTGTTTTAGCTTCAGTTTCTATGCTTAAGGCTCCTATCTGTATGTTTCATCCAGAGTTCCAGCCTCTGTGCCTAAGGATCCAGTCTCTATGGTTACAAGCTGAGCTATGTCTCTGCTCTTAGGATAAGGATCCAGTCTCTATGGTTACAAGCTGAGCTAGGTCTCTATGCTCTTAGGCTCTAGCCTCCATGGTTTACCCTACAGCTATGGCCCCCTGCCCCCATCATTTCTCATAGGGCTCCAGTCCCTGATACGGCTCTTGTCCCCATAGTTCATCACATAACTTCAATCCCTCGAATCCTCGCATAGCACAGGCAAGGGACATACATTTTCTTCTCCCCATCAAATACCTCAAGTGTCAACAGCCTTGTTCAAACCGAGTATAACCTGGTAGAACTGACTGATACAGTCAACTTGAGGGGCAACAACATGATATATTATTAACAGGTTGGGATTTACATGGTTAGTTTATTGATAATAGTTACTGTGGTTCAAATTCGAATATGATCCAATCTATTTCTAAAAGTTTTGTTTTTCTTAAAATACCTTAGGAAAAGGTCAAGCTAGGGACAGGCCCGCCGAGCTCGAACCATAATAGGGTCTGGTTGAGCTTAGGCCCAGGCCTGCAGAGGCCGGACCATAATAGGGTCTCTCGAGCTAGGCCTAGCCGTCATCATGGTCAGACTCGGGCCAAGGGATTAGAACCTATTTTGGGAATTGCCAGGCCTCTAGGGTCTCCGGCCGGCCCCTGGCCACCTGGTTTAGTTGCTGGTAGGCCTACCTCCCTTAAAGTCAACGGAAGGAAATATTTGTCATGCCTGTTAATTTAGGGCTGAATATTTAATATTCATGGTATGTTGTTTTTTTTAATTTCTTCCTTTTCCTGCAACAATATTCATGGTATGTTGTTGTGAGACTAGTTGCTCTTATTTGCTTTGTATAATGAGTGCATAAAAAAAAACCATCCCAAGTGGGACCTTTTCAGTCAGTTCCTTATGTGGATTACTTGATAGACCTCAGAGTATGCAGGTTTTTTTTTTTTTTGGATAATTTAGTGTGGGGAAGAGAGGCCCCTACCCGTTCTTTCATATAGATTAAGGAGTTAGCTTTTTTGAAGTTGTCAGTGGGTGGTGTAAACATGATTGTAAACCACAACGTGGTAACTAGGTAAGGGAGTGCGACCACCACGACCCAGAGGGTTTTGAATAAGGTTTGGCACTTGTCCCCCATAAGTTTCAAGCATTGCTCTGGCTTTTCTGTCGAGGAACGATGTAACAATTGATAATTTGAAAAAGAAGGGAAGATCGTTCCAAATGTTTGCCTAAGGTATAAATCATATGAGGAGAATATTGACCACCTCTTCTTACACTGCCAGCTATGTGTGCTCCAGGGGTTATTTCAGATAGCTAATATACAGTGGGCCTCCCCTTCTTTCAATCAATTCTTTAGGTAAGTTTTAAGTGACTACCCGGCTTGTGGGTAGTCGACCTCTGTATGTTCTTCTTTCTCTCAATACAACAGTAAACTTCCTCAAAAAAAAGAAAAATCATTTCTTTAGGTAATGGGTTCAACTTCCTCTTTCAGAAATGGGTAGGACTATTTGGAAGGCCCTCTTTGGATGTGGTGGAATGGAATAGGAGAACCATCGAAATTATTTAGTCAAGGAAGCCTCTAATGATCTTATTCTTGTAGGCAAAATGGGCCTCCATTATTCTCATTGTAACAATTTTATCTCTCATATAAATAGAACCTTAATCGGGGTGGTAACGGGTTGAGTCCGGCTAGACTCGGACCCAAATAGTATTCGGGTCTAGGTTTTGGATCTGGACCCGACTTTTTGGGTCCAAAATTTGGATCCATATCTGGACCTGGGGTCTGGTCTATCTGTCGGGTCTTGGGTTTAGTTGGGTCCATTGCCATATGCAAGACACGTGGGCTATGACACCATATTGGCAACATTTACAGTATTGCACAACATTTATAAATAAATACCCACATATACCCACATTCCTTACTATTTTATGTAATAAATGAAAATTGTTAAGAAACAAATTGGCAATATTTAGGAATACCCACATACACCCATATTATTCGGGTCGGGTCCAAGTCCAATAGTATTCTAGTCCAAGTTTTGGACACGTACCTGATCTTTTGGGTCTAAAATTTGGAACCATACCCGGATCTACCTGTCAGGTCTAAACTTTAGGGTCCAAAATTTGGAACCATATCTAGGTCTACCTGTCGGGTCCATTGCCACCCCTAAACTTTAACAAGTTTGCAATATAAAAAATAAATAAATGAGGGCAGAAAAAAAATTAAACGAGAATGAAATACTTAGGGGTAAAGTATTTTACGAGCCTATGAAATTATGAGGGCTGCACCTTAAAGTTGTGGCCCTACAAAACCCGCACCCATATCTCAAAGTGGAAATGACACAAGAAATGGATTATGAATATGAATATTGTTGGGTTTATGTGGCTTTTAAAGGCCTTATGAGAACTTATACACGCATTTTATATAGTGGAACATAAACTCAGTGGGAGTGTTGTCCTTTTGTGGACCATATTAGGCAAATGTTAATTGCTAATACTCGGACTAGGCTCGACGAGCTACAAGTTTGGAAAAACCCAAGATTCCTGGGCATAGGGATCTACCAAGAAGGGTTTAGTGGGTTATCCCTTGATGAAGTCGGAGTATACCCAGATGAGAGGCAAAGGACTGTGTGGCCCTTGTGTGTGATGAATAGCCTTTAGAGATAGGACTAAAATCTCATCATTATATCATCACAAGGCATGTACATAGATAACCGTTTTGAGATTCACCAAGGATGAAGCGTGTACATGTGTGAGAGATTACCTCTATGCACCATAGAATCATGGTTGTATCATGGTTTGGAAGACCATAATTTTTGTCTATAAAGGAGAACCTGAAATCCATAAATTAAGATTGCATTTCCTAGTCTATTGGTTGATTTTGGTGGTCCAATCATGAACCCCTACAGTGAACTGTGGGTCATGGGAACTTCTAGGTAAGTTTGAGAAAGCTATGCAGATCGTGATTCGCAGTTGAAGGTGGAGTACTCCCATGTATTGATAATTTCTTAGATCTAACGGATCCGATTCCCATCAAAATTAATTAATTTTATGTTATGTGATTTTTAGAATATGCTCCCATGTATTGATAATTTCTTAGATCTAACGGATCCGATTCCCAACAAAATTAATTAATTTTAATTAATTTTATGTTATGTGATTTTTAGAATGTTTATTTGAATTTTTGTGAATCTTATGATATTTTATTTTTATCATTTGAATTTATAAATTAAGAGAAATTAATTTTTCAATGTTTTAAATAAAATAAAATATTTAAAAATTCTAAATATAATAAAATATTTTCTAAAAATATTTGGGACCTCCATAAAATATGGGCCCAAAATTTAAAAAGATGTGTATTAGGTGGGGCCCACAGGCCACCAAAAAGGTGGCACGCCCTCACCCATTCACGCCCATTCACGTATCACGTAACATTCTTAGGAATAATGTTTATCCCCTCTTGGTTGGCTTATCTTTTTAGGTATAACCAACTTATGTGGTAAGGTTGAATATTTGAGATATTTACTAAATCTTTGGTTCGCTTATCTTTTTGGGTGTAACCAATTTTTAGGTAGTTGAATATTTGAGATATTTACTGAATCTTTGAATCAACATGGGTTGATTTAATAATTAAGGATTTGATATATTAAAATATAAGTTTGTTTTATTTGATGGGAATAGATTTAGGAAATAGAGGATAAGGCTCTAGCTCATCTCTTTGAATCTTGAAGATCAATCGATGACTAAAATCTCTCACCCTACAAGTCTCCTTAGACGGTTGAGATTTGACCATACGAATGGAGGCAAAATATATGGCATAGAAAATCTATAAAAGGATTTTCCCCTCATAAAATGATATACGAATTCTCTTCTCTCTCTTTAATAATTCTCTCTCCCTACCCCAAAATTACCAAAAGGAGGCGCACCTCAATTTTATCTTTTCTCTCTTTAACAATTCTCTCTGCCTACCCAAAATTCTCCCCTCTCTTCCAAAGAGAAAGAGGAGGCATGCCGCAATTTTATCTCCTTCCCCTCTCCAAGGGGGACGCATACCCCAATTTTATCTCTTTCTAAGTTTATCTCCTTCCTCTCCCCAAAGTGGAGGCATGCCCTACTTTTTATCTCTCTCTAAGTTGCACTATGTTTTGGTGGCACACACCACTATTATTCTTTGTGGGTGGCAAATGTGAAGAACCCTTTGCTAGTAGATCTCTCCCTCTCTCTTCGTGTTCAGCTCTCATCTCTCTAAAATCAAGTTAAGAGGCTTGATCAAGATTAAGTCATTAAGTGGATTTTTGCCATGGTAGGGAAATCAACATACCGATCATAGATCCCGAGTATCATCGGAATGGCGTGGGGTGTATTAAACACTATTGAGGTAATTTTCGGCAATTTTACCTTTTTAAATATTTACTTCTCTTCCATAAAGCCCACTTTTGTTTATTGAATAAATAATTGTATTTGAAGAGACAACAATTGAGAATCAATTTTATTTTTATTTTATTTATTTCAAGAGTGGTTTGATTATAATTGGACATTGTAAGTGATCTTGCCGGTGTAGGGATAAAGGATTTTTGTTAATATATATACACTGTGCTTTATCATAAAGTCCTTTCAAGCATGAGGTAAATAAAATGCAAGAAATTTATCAAAAATACGAATAAGAGATCAATTATGTAATGTTTTAATTGTATCTTTTGATATAATTTCTAAATGCCCACCAAAATACACGACTACGAGTTGAAACAGTTGAAAGAGAGTAAACTATTAGATTGTTGAAAACTTTAAGTTGTATTTTGAAAGGAAATAACATGAACAACCTCTAGAAAAGCTAATGTAAATTATTAGGTGTACAACACTATTAAAGATGAGCATTACTAAGGTAAGTTAAAGGGATTAGTAAGAGTCCAATTAGGATTGATACGAGTTCATAAATGGATGGAGATTCTTGTATAAGCTCATATACTATTCTGCTGTGGGAGCACACTGTATATTTGCTCCCTCGGGCAAAAGAGTTGGAGGATTTTCTTGATCTCAAATTTTGGGAACCATCTAATAATTAGTTTCAAAAGAGCAAATTTGGATTTTGAGCTTTCTAACACTCGGATCTCACCCTCAAAGAATTGGACAGTCTAAATTGGACAGTCTCCATTTAGAGAGTGTAATTTGGAATTTTTTTTTATATATTAAGGTTAGTTTATAGGTTGAGGAGGTTACATCCCTAAAATTTGGGGCCCTTAATGTACTATTAGGTTATGTTTTGCTTGAGGAAGTAAATGAACAACATACTCCTGAGGGAGTACGAAATCTTTGGCTTATAGATGATTCATCATTAGATCGATACTTGGTTTGATGTAAACGGGTCAAAGTCCTAGCTTTTATCTTCTTGGTATCCCTTCATGAGGTTTCTATAAGGTATTGATGAGCTGAGGTACAGAGAGAGGTGGTTCTGTGAAAAAAATACAGGGCCATTAAACCAACTTAGAGGAGAGAATAGGAAACTAACTTCGCCTTTGAGATATGGGTGTGGTTTGTATGAGGCTGAGGCCCGAAACCATCAAAGCAAGGCACGCCTTCAAATTGTGTCGAAATTGTTGTTTCAATACTGGAAATCTTTGATGGTCTGAAATTTTTTCAGATCCAATTAAAAAATAGTGTATCAAATAGATTTATAAACACTTGAAAATCTTGAAAATTGACGGTAAAAAATTGCATTACAAGATGCACTATTTCTAAACTTGAAATCCATTTTTTTTCATGTCCATTCATCTCGAGGTTGAGATGATCAACTTGAGGATCTTTTAGCATTGAAATAACCTCTTTTAGTGAACTTTTTTGGTGAGCCTTGATTTGATTGTCTAGGGTCTTGCCTTTATATAAGATTTTTCCTTGAGGTATTCACCCCAAAAAAATTAGAGTTATGTAGTTATTCCAAGAACAGGACCATAACGAGGCCTTTTCGGCCTTTTCTGACTTTCAACGGAGGTCTCGTGGTAGAGGAAGATATTGTGATTCAAAATGCCCCCAATTATTAAAGTATCCTCACTACAATTTCATGATAATGAGCTAGGTGAGTCTCGTAAAGCCACCAGACCATATAATATTTCGTGTTATATTTGTGAGAAACTCGGACATAATGCCAAATTGTTGGCATAACTAAGGAAATTATGTTCCCAAATAAACTCATGATGAGAAAAATAAAAGAGTCGTTTGTATGCATGGTGTGTATGAAGGCAAAGACAGATGATTCAGGGATTCAACCTGTTTGAACCATATCACACCAAGAGGTGATATCTTTATCACCAGATAACCCTTGTCCAATATGCTAAGAGACATGAAAAGGGATAATTCCACAGTTTAAGTGGAAAGCAAAGGAAATAATACACTCTAAGTTCCTAATAAAAATATTTACCAATTTTTAAATATAATTATATGTTTTAAAATTCAGAAAAATCCCACATCTGTGGGACAATTGGTAGATCAAGGCTTTCATATTATTTCCGATGACAAAGATTATAAAATCCTGGAAAAGAAAAATGGGAGGATTGTCACCTGTGGAAAGAAAGCTTGTCGTTTATTTGCGAAGGATATAGATTTGCCCTCTGTTAAGAAGAGTTCCTCCATTGACATAGCAAACTTATGACACAAGAGAATGAGGTATTACAATCTTCCTGGGCTTAAGGACACGACAAAGAAGAGGCCAGTTACTAGGATGCCCGTGAACCAGTTTGATAGGAATCATGGTTGTGAAGTATGTGCATCTGCAAAGGTCACAATTCTACTTGTCTAAGATTACAAAATAGCAAAATACCTATTAAATATCAACCCTTGTGATGTGTAGGGTCCTGATCTAGCGGAATCTTGCAAATGTGTAATGCACTATGTCACTTTCATTTGATGATTAAATTTCTGTGATGTAAATTCGAAGTACATGGGTACTACAAAGAATTCAAAATGCTTCTAGAGAATAAGTTAATTTAAAAACCAAGAAATTAGGGACATATAATGGTGGAGTTTTTGCCAGATAAATTCGACGCATTCTTGAAAAAGAATGGGATTACAGGTGCCGCAAAGAAACACGCTTGCTGAGAGGAAGAATCAGCACATCGTGGAAGCTGTTGGGACACTATTCAATGGAAAGAACTTGCCTAAGGTATATTAGGAAAAGGCAATGCAGTGTACTTGATCAATCGCATGCCTTTGATCAATATCATGTAGAGCTTGATGCCATTATGCCTGATCATCAAAATTCACAGACAAATGGAAGCAGAGTCCTCTAGATGCCGTCCACTCCCATGCTTGACCGAACTTAGGAACCGAATTAAGAGTTAACTACAAAGGCAGAGGTAACGAGTTAAAAGTCTCGATAATTATTATGTTTATGATATGCATTATGATGCATGCCTTAAATTAGCTTGAGCCGAAGAACTTTGAAGAAGCAGCAGGTAATTCAAAATGACAACATGCCATGAGGAAAGGATGAGTGCTTTTTTTTAAGAGCCAAACATTGGATTTGGTTCATCTTCCAGATGGGTAGTAAACAACGGGTTCCGAATGTATTTACAAAGTAAAACATATATCTAATGGTGAAATTAAGTGTCACAAGGTATCATTGATAGTTAAAGGGTTTCATGACTATGAAGAGAATTTTAACCTAGTTATTGTTACAAGCATTCATGTGATCATTGCCTTCACTGCAGTGAGAGGCTGGAAGTTCCATCATATAGACAATGAAATTGCCTTCTTGAATGGAGGAAATATGCTTGGGTCAAGACAGTAGAGGCTAGGTTTTTATAGGCCAACGTTTCAAGTTCCATTCCTATGTAATCTTGTCAAAACAAAAAAACAAAAAAAAAAACTACCTTCTTGAATGGAAAAATTTAACAAAGAGGTGCATATACTCTAGCTTTTTAAGTATATGAAAATCCTTTGAAGCCTTGACATGTGTGTAAATCAAAGAAGTCTCTTACTCTCTTATGGATTGAAACAAACACTTGAGAGCATGGTTCGATAAAGGATTTATTTTATCTATGACAATTCTTTCTCTATGACAAATTTCTAAATATTCATCAATCATTCTTCTAGAGTAACAATTATTTATGCAATTTATGAAACTGAAAGAATTTAAGATTCTCTCCCCCAACTGTTAGAAATGAAAGATTTGGGAGAAATTCAATATTTTCTTATGATTAAAGTTCTAAGAGATAAACAAGGCATATTAATCATGCTAAAGTTTGTATTAGATCTACGAGCAAAGTTCAAGTCGATGGATTCAAAGCTTATTCCAGACACCATTTAATGTGAACCACAACTTGTCAAAGAAAAATGCAAATCTCATAAAAGATGTCAGGTCAATGTTCGCAAATCGAACCGGAACGGTTAACTGTACATGGGCCTGGAAGCGGTTAACCGGCTTAACCGGTAAACCAGCTGATTCAACCGCTCTCACCGGGCAAGTCCCGAGCAGTCAAACAAGTGTTGAAAAGAAAAAAAGAAATACAAAAAAAAATCTATTAAAATGTGAAAAGCATATAAAGAATGATTAAAACAAAACACATTCAAATGAAGTTGAAAATTAATGGAAAAAAAATGGATTTTAATCCATTTTATATTTTCCAAGGGCTATTTTTAAATTTTTTAAAAAAAGATGGGAAAATATAAAAGTGAGTATTAATGACAAAAACAATTTTTTATCTGTATCATTATTTAAAGAATATTTAAAACTGCATTACAAATCAAATGCTTTATTTTTGAGAATTTATATACATTTTATGGATTATTTTTTTTCAAAATATCGGTTGATCACCCTAACAGCCCAAAACCAAAACCGGCCCCCGGCGGTTAGCGGTTAGATTGGGCGATTTTGCGAAAGATATGTCAAACCATGGAGTAGGTGGGCTGATTCACCTTAACATAACACAACTAAAGTTAGCAATTTAGGGGTATTAAAGATAAGCATTGCTAAGTTATTTTAGCTATGTAAGAGTCCCATCAGGATTGATAAGAGTCCCATCAGGATTGATATAGAGCTAGATGGGTTGACAGGAGTTTATAGTTGGATGGGATTTGTTTTTTGGGTATAGATCAGTGGGAATTACAGGTCCCTACTGCTTCTAGAAATAGCCAGTGGTTTTGGGATGTATCAGTGGGAATGGAAGCTTAAGCCGTTACTTAAGAACGCTACCACCGCGACCCAAACCCCATTCCTAATTGAATGGGATTTTCATGTACATAGATTTGTCGTTGGATAATGTATTTGATTAGATGTGATAAGGTATCCTAATAGGTTTTATCTCATTGGATATAAATACATGGATCAGACATGATGATGTGAGGTGTAGGTAAAAAGGGGTGCATGAGGTTAAGTGAAAATAATAGAAGGCCACAACCATGGAAGAGGGGAGAGAGACAATTGAGAGGAGTTGAGGCCCGGCCTGGCCCTACGGAGCAGGGTCAGGCTGAGCTAAAAATAAATGAAAAAAACATTAAAAAAAAAAAAAAAAAAAGATGGCCAGCCAGGCCGAACCGAGCCAACACTTAGCCCTTTGACCACAGTTTGTGGCTTAGGCCCTACTTTTTAGGGCCGGGCCGACCGTCCAGGCTGCCTAGCCTATTGCCCGCCTAAGAGTCTAGAGAGAGAAACATGAGAGTTATAGAGATAAACGACATGAGAGTTATAAACAGTGTGTATACACTCATGCCTTAGCTTTGTATTTGTCTTTGCTCTTATGTATGCATGTCAGATGTGGCTCATCAACGGCCAAAACTTATGCAAATTTTCATCAAACACCTCTAATAAATACCATTATGATCTTATGAGTTGGTGGTTGTGGTATCTTTTCCTTTTGAATTAGATGAGATTCCATTTAAGTTTACCATAATATTTTAATAATAAAAGGATAATTTTTTAAGAGATTGTATACAATGAGACCATCTATCTTTATTGCAAAGAGGTCATAATTAATTGGAGCTATTAGATGTCGAAATGAATAGCTGATGAAGTTGGAGAATTTTTTTTTTAAATTTGAGTCTAGTATTCTTACAATCGTTAGATTTAAAATCTAATAAACAAGTGTGATTGTGATCTCCTTGTTCCAACAGCAAACGATCTCTTTGTATATACGTTTCTATTCTTTAAAACCCTTTAATGGTCCTTTGTGCAATCATCACAGGTTGGGTAATGCATTGCCCATTTCAAGGTTTAAAAAACCGGATTGGGTCGCCGAACTAGTGGACCACCAGATCCAGTCAATATAGAAGAACAACCGACTCGGATCAGTTCAATCCGCTTTGCCTTACCGAGCTAGAAAAATTTATAAACAAAAATATAAAAATTTTAAAAATGAAATTAAGTTGATATGTGAGAAAAAATTGATTACGTTGTTGTATATTTTGATGAAATTATCAAAAAAAGGAAAAAAGAAAAAAAGGATGAATACCAAGGGTCTGGTTCTATCTTAATACCACGCAGCAATTTCAAAGTCTAAAATATTGTATTTTTTTTTTAAAGGAACATAAATTTTCTCGAAATTTTTTTGTTCTTGCTTCTTTTGAAATCTAAACCTTTTAACAGGATATCTATAGAAAACTTTCAAATTTTCTCGAAATTATTCAAGAAAACATAAATGGAGAAAAACTAAAATAAATACAAATATTGTTCAAAAATTAACTACACCCTACCTACGAGGGACTAGAATAAATAAAGCAAAAAGCTTAGCATAATATTTATAAAAAAGTTTATAAAATTTTTTATAAAAATTATGATTTCTCAAACATTTTTAGGAAAGCCCCAAGTGGAGACAAAAAAATTAATATTAAAAAAAATATATATATATATATATATATATAACCTACCTAACACCAGCTAGAATAAAAGACAATCGAATTTTCTAATTTGCAAAACTTAGAATTTTCTATATTTCTTTAGGTAATAAAACAAGGGTGTGGTTTCTACGAGGTTGCAACATTAAACAATCATAGTAAAGTGCACTATCAAATTTTATTATAAGATCTAATTTTGGTGTAAAAAATTCTTAGGAGGGCTTGAGAATCCACTTTCATTTCTAATTATAAAACTTTGAACCTTAAAAATAGTCCAATTCAGGTCGATCCAGAAACACATGAAAATTTTGAAAATGGATGGTCCAGATGATGTATTGCAAGATCTACTATTTTTGGGATCTACTATATATATATATATATATATCGATGTCGAGATGATCAATTAGAGGGTTTTCCAACTAAAACACAACCTTTTACCATGGATTTCTTAGGTGCACCTTAATTCTACTGCAACCTGCAATAAACTTTTTCCATAAAATAAATTCAAATGTTATTAAAAAATACCTAAGCCACAACAAACCAAAAAACTTAACATGATATGCCTAAAAATTCTTATTTTCTTGAAAATTTTGAGGAAATCCAAAATCAAGACAAAAATAAAATAAATACAAATATTATTGAAATAATCTAAAGGGCCACGTAATTATATCTTATGTTTTATAAAATTTTAGAAAATGGCCACAATATGTTATATTTACTTCCATGTCCCATTTTCTAATATATATA
>NW_006499827.1:861430-876772 GCF_000471905.2 Amborella trichopoda
TGGAAAAGATCCAACCTACGGGCTGACAAATACAGTGTCAGCCAACGGCCGAGATTGAATTTGGGTTTAATTCAATGGTCACAACCTCATTTCGTATTTGAATTTATATTTTTATTTATACAAATTCAAATCACTTGAAATTTGAGTGTCTATTCCTAAAAAATAGGATAATCTAATATAAATATTAAAAATAATAATTTGAAAAATACAAATAGTCCAAAGTAACTTCAAAATATTTTGGGGGTATTTTGGTCAATTTATATTTTACGAATTAGTTTGTTTATTTTTTTATTAGGTGCGCCTTGATGAGTAGAATGTACATCTAAATTTTCAAGTGATTTGGATTTGTAGAAACTATGGGCGAAAATGAACAATGTTTTTACCCAAAGGCTCGGTGCCGTCCGATTTTTTCGGACAATGTAGATTAAAATATCGCAATGGACATAGTAGGTTTGTTGCGGTATTTTTTCACGCAAAAAAAAAAAAACACGAACAACCGTCATGGCTCCCATAGATCTATCTATAGCAGTTTTTAAAGCAAAACACCCACAGGGTGAAACACTATTCAATTTCGCTTATAAGTGTTTTTAAACGTTTATATATATATATATATATATGATGTGGTGGGTATTGTAATTTGATTGTAAGTTTTGAATCGAATGTCGGTATATATATTCGTTAGTTATGGGCAGATAAGCACATGTTCAAGTCCGAGACGGGGCCTGAACATGTCCTTCTTCGCGTGTTTGCGCTGTATTAGCGAGAAAAGTGTTGTAGCTTGCTTCCCTTGTCAAAGAAAGATATGGAAGGGAAAGTCCAGTTCTATTACAGCTACCGATCTCTCGTTTCATTGTCTCCAGTAGCACGAGTGGAATGCACCACAGCTGTACTGAGACAACACCGACTTAGCGACGGCTGGCTCAAAGCTGTACTGAGACAGCACAGACTTAGCCACGGCTGGCTCGGTTCCTTGCATGCAGGACGCAAGGCAAGAATCTTTTCCGGGGTTCGTTCCTAGGCTTGAACTCAAGCGCAACACCTCTACTTGCTTGAATGAATGTGGAACTGAAACAGGAAGGCACGGGTTGAAGAAGTGGGGGGAAGGGACCCGCACCATCAGATAGGGAAACATCGTAGAATGACTCGTGCTAAAGCAGCCCCTCTCTCTCTCTCTCCTCACTAGGGCTGCCTAGAGTCTGGGCTTGACCCAAGCTTGGCTCAAATATATGGGGCTAGGACCAAAAATAATTACATCATTGAAGCAGAAGCCCAATACGAATGGGGCCAAATCATACTGGGTTGAAGCCTCAATCCATACAACATAATAATGATGAGTATACTATATGAAGTTTCTATAAGACCTAGGCTATATGAAAATAAAATAAACCTCAGCTCAATAAGCATTTTGGGGAACGAAAATATCTATGATGGCTTTAAAATCAATTTCCAACATCGACAATAAAATTTAAAATTAAAAAAATGTACAGATCTTGCGGATCTATGAACACGTTTTTTTAGGGTGAATGGACGGTCTAGATAATTTGTTACAATATACAGTGTTTTAAGAGCTTGAAATCTTAATTTGTTTTCTAGAACCATAATGTTCAAGCTTGGATTATCGATGTAAATGTTTTTCAACGCTTGAATTACAATTTTTTTATGAATTGTGAGACAATGCTTTACTTATTTTGACAGGGCTGCAAATCATTTTATATTATAAAATGTGGTATATGTCATAGATAGTAAGTCAAGGAATAATAATATATGGGCAAACCCAAAAGTTGGCAATAAGTTGATTTGTGTCCAAAACCTTGGATTGCAAATACAAAACAACAAAAATTAGGTATGCTAAGAAATAATGAATATTTCATATCTGACTCAAAAAATAGAGTAAAAAAAATAGGATATATGTGGGGATACAAAAAAAGCCATTGAACAATATTCTTGTGTCATGATTTGGTAGTATATAGGGTCTCAGGTGAATAATTTTTTGTCTAAATTTTCATCAAACACAATATTACTCTACAAACCATATGATGATTTCATTGGGAGTATATACACAGCAACTAACAAAAGCCTTTTTCTAGGGAATAAGTTAAAGCAAAGCCTACGTATTTGAGTCTCCCCCCTAATTTCCTGTCACTCTCTCTTCTTCTTTGCAATGTTGCTCTTGTTCAACGAAATAATAATAATAATTCATTGAGTTATTAGGACTTTACAATTTTTTGGGAAATACCTATTCCTTTTCTTGAAATATATTGGTGATTATTTTTTTACGAAAAAGTACACAAGGAAACAATTTATTTATTTTTATACAAAGAAGTCATAATCACTCATGCCATTTAGATTTCAAATAAGATGGTTATAGAAGTGTCATTGAATAGACTCAAAGTTCAAAAAACTTTTTCGGACTTTATAACTCACCTTAAGCTATCTAATTTAACATCCAATGAATAAGAATAATTGTGACCTTCTTACTCAAAAAGTAAATGGTATCTTTGTATACAATCTTTTTTTTATCATACATTTTTTAGGGGAATATATTTTTCTGTGATGCTTCGGTGAAATTTAGATGGAATATTTTGCTAAATCAAGTTTCTTAATTAGACTCTCTTCTGGTAAGCTTATCAAGACTAAAGTTCAAGGATTTCGAATCCAGGAAGAGAGAAAATTCTAGAAAGTTGGAAAAATGAGGACAATGAAATAAGAACTAAGTTTTTTAAAAAAAAATAGGTAAGATGTGCATTTACATTGGTTCCTCAACAAAAAAAAAAAAAAAAGAAGGATTTTTAAAGCTATTTTGAAAAACTCGGTGTTTTTAACATATTTAAAAAATTGGTTTTTCGAAAAAAAATCATATTTTAATCAAAGATTGGCTAACTATGGTACATACTCATATATGTGGTATTGTGTATGGACATAGAAATATAGTATATGGAGCATAAAAAAGTTCAAATTATGGGTTGAGTTAGAGTCAGTCTAACAACACCGAGAATTTGATAAGGCCTACTATGCATGCCTAGGCCACTCTGAGGCATGTGGACAAGCTCGACTAGGTTGGAGACAATATCAATGTGGCACTTCATGTTTTTGGTTGGTGTCGCATGTGAATACTTCGTTGACACTAGCGAACTCTAAAGGCATGAAAACGAGCCTAACAAGGTCACACCCGATAACAGCACTACCATGGCACTTCACCTTTTGATTACTTCACCAGCATTTAAAAGGCATGATTCTATAAAATAGACCTAGAAATTGTAGAAGAGCTAATTTCAGGGTTCCACTACCTCTTCGTCCACCTCTTACATTTTACAAAAGATAATTATATTTAATTAATTAATTATATATATATATATATATAATTAAATTATTTATCATTATTAATAAAATAGTCATAATTTGTTAGAGGTAAAATCGAATAATTGTGATGTGCTACTAGTAGAGCTCATGGTCCAAGAATTTTATGACACAACTTAGTTGCCCAATTCAACATCTAACACCTAGGATTAATTGCCACCTTGTTGTACCAAAAACAAGTGGACTTGTATTACATGGTATAACTTTACATAAATTTACAATAGTATTTACTTCTTAAATCAAAATATTGAACACTTTAGTAGATGCACTTCAACTTGAGTGTTTAGCAATTGACATTAGTATTGTTACATCTCAAGTTCGATTCCTACTGTCAACAGGTGCAAGGTCGACCGAGTCAATGATTTTGCAAGTTCAACCTGTACATTCCATTTGGTTCTCTCTCTTTAGGGAAAAGTTTATATAGAGCCGAGGCTCTAAACAATCAAATTTGAACCTACATCAAAAATTTCGCTGGAAAAAGTTGTTTTGATACCCAAATATCTTCAAATTGATCATCTCGATATCAAGCTGCGTGCACATGAGAAAAAAATGGATCACAAGTTTTGGAAATAGTGTATTTTGTGAAGCATTTTTGGAATGTCAATTTTCAATATTTTCAAGTTTGCATAGATATATCGATCTACACTATTTTTTAAGCTTTAAAATTTATAAATAAATATGAAAATATATTTTAAGGCTATCACAAATATTCGAATATTGAAACCACATTTCTCGACACTATTTGAAGATAGGCTCTAATTTGATTGTTTAAAGCCTAGGCTCTATACAAACCGCACCCCTCTCTTTAATATGCTGTAACAAATTTTAGCCATCAAAGGGCATTATAAACATACTTAATAATATATAACATACTTAATGTATTATTTTCTTTGAATTAATGAAAATGGGTAAGGGGCCCTTTCCCAATTGATTTATCCAAAAAAAAAAAAAAGTTTGATTCCAACCGTTGAACTCCCAATAAAATACAAATTTTTTTCGACGCATATAAACACCGACACAGTAAATGTCCTTAGTTGGATACCATATAAATTTACCGCGATCACAGGACGTGGATACAAGGGGCATGAACCGTGCACCCCAAAAATAACTATAAAACAGACTTATAAAAATTTAAGGCTTCTAATATCTTCTTGGATTTTCCCTCTCCTTCTTCACGGGCCCAAATCTACGGATAAATAAATAAATAAATAATTAATTAATTAATTAAATTGGAGCTTATTTTGTGTGTCATGTGTTCAAAAACTTGGAGCACATGCCTCTTTGAGGTAGTGGGTGGTTCTGGTTCCTTCGAGAACTTTTTAGTCACAATTGAAAGAACCTAGAAACTTCCTAGTCTTCTTTTTTTTTTATTTTTTGATGGAAACAATTTATATACGGATGCAACTATGATGTCCCTAAAAAATCCATTGAAAAAAAAAAGTAGTTTTAATATTAAAAAACCATTTGACTAATCGTCTTGACATCGAGATGTATGACTATGAAATATAAAAAGATTTTAAGTCTCAGAAATAGTGTATTTTACAACATATTATCTACACCGTCCATTTTCGAGATTTTCATATGTTTATAGATCTACTTGATTTTAACCATTTTTAAAATTTAAAATTTTATAATTAGATATAAAAATAGATTTTGAGATAATCCTAAGAACAATTTACATTAAAATTATATACCATGATAAAATTTGAAGGTGCACTTTACCTCTACACCTACGGATGCATCCGTATGCAAACTGCAGCCTGTTTTGATATATTAACAATGGAAATGAAGCGTGGGACATTATGTTGAGGCATCCTCCCCTGAACCACCGAACCGCGAAAGTTGTTAATATCTATAATGCTAAATGCAGTGCAAATTTTACGCCGAAGATTTTTCTAGATGATTTTCAAGATTTTTAAGAATTTATTCATCAAGATTTCTTAAAGTGTGTAATCATCCCAATCATTCACATAAGGCATTTCATAAATAAATTGATTAAATCAGCATTATTCCCATTTTAGCCAATAAATAAATTATGGGGTGCATTTCGGTGAATTTCACAAAAATTTCATTCCAAAAAATTTACCTTATCATTTATTTTGTTTGATTCCTATTAGATTTTCAATTGAACTTAGACCTATTTGACCACCTATTTAAAGCAATGCGCGCTGGAGTTAATGTATTTAAGTAATTCATTTAAATTCACACCAAATTTGTAAGCTACAATCTTGAAATGAAAATAGGGACATTACTAATGCATGGGTTGGCTTCTCCTAATTTTATACAATTAAATTTCAAAAAATCTAATTGAATCTCTATCCCACATTTAATCACAAATTATCCTTTAGATATTTAAATTTAATGGAGTCCATGCGTCTTTTCGGAAACGTTTGGTATGCGTGAAAATATTATTATGTGGAAGAACTCTCATATCAAGTGTGGAGTTTTGTCTTCTTAATTGGTTGTCAATTATTGTGAAAATTTTGTTGCGGTTGATTGCTATGAAAAAATTTATTTAACTATTTACATGAGCGAATTTTTTTACGTAAAAAATTTTTTATAAAAATATTTTAATATCTAACGCAATAAACCACAAACATGTAAAGAGAGTGGGAGAGGGCGCTTAGTGGCTAAGACCACGGGGTAAGGGCACTAAGGAGTAGATTGGGATTTCAACACACCCTCTTAAAAATAAATAAATTTCAAAACACCCACTTAAAAAAAATAAAAATAAAAAATCTCCATAGCATTGCATTCAAAATGTTGCAGCAAATACCCTCACCAAAACAAAATACCAAAATAGGACCAATTTTTTGCAATTTGCTCTTTAGCATTGTGAAAACAAATTATGGTCTCCTTTGGTGTATAATGTAGCATGCATACTAGGAACATCCACCATGCGACCAGCTTCCGATCTCCACCGACAACATTTGGTGGGCTGTAGATTCTCTTTTGGACTACAATCTTTCCATATGCTCCCCAAGGAGCAGTATTTCGCCATATCTTAATGCAACATGCTTACTATAGGAATGGTACAGTATGCTCATTAGCGAGCATGAAGCACAATACCTTCTTGTGGGCATGGAGCATGGTATAGAACTCTTGAGCGAAAATATTTTGTTTTATGCTCCCTTCTGATCACAAACCATGGTATATGATCCCACTCAAACAAATCTGTTCTTGAAACTTAGCCAGCCTCTAGAACTAAAATTATGTTGTATTTTTATTGGTAAAAAAGAAGAAAAAAAAGTTATGCTGTATAGAAGAAGAGGAATTGAGCTGTGGTTTATGCTGAATCAGTCTATGCTCTCTCATCCCTCTCGAGGTATATACTATTAATATTTGTGCTCCTTAAGTTGATTAGGACCTCTATATAAGTCAGATTAAAGAAGGGGAAGCTCCCCGTAATATAAATACTCTTAATATTTAGTAAGAGCAAGTAAGACCCCTGAGTCTTGTCTCATAGTAGAGTAGCTAAGAGCTTCTGGTAATTGAAAAACATAAGGATTGGTTGTCGGGCTTCAAGGGATGTCCTTTTTTTTCAAGGCTAAGGGCTCTGATCTAGATTTTTCTCCTATAACACACAATTGGATCACTCATTCCTTGTCTACTCTTTCCCTCTGTTTCCACTGTTGTATAGAATTATTCTAAATACACCCGTGACCACCTTTCAAATGTGGTTTTCCTTATTTTATTAATTGCCATTACTTGTAAACAAGATAAGGTCTTATACTCTGCACTGTAAAACGTAGGAAAGATCAATCAGTACACCACATAGTTTATTGCATAAACCCCATTCCCAAATGCAGCCTTTAACTACCTAAAATAGAAGAAAATCCGCAAAATAATTTTTTTCTTAAACTTCAGTGAAAAATCACGAGAAGTATAAATATCATGTTAGAATTCAGCCCAAATATGAGAGAAACTTGAGAGGTTAAAATTGGACCAACCCAGCCTTGGCCTTAGCTAGGACCTCGTCCCGTTAGGGTTGCCATGAGCACCACAGGCCGACTGGGCGGAAGATGCCCTCGCTCAAGCCTAACTCGGCCCTCCTACCACATTTTGTGGCTCAAGTACTAATTTTTTAGGGCCGGGCCACCTGACCCATCACCAAGTCTACTTAAAGATGCAAGACTTGTTGATATCAATGCAGGACATAAAGCAATAGGTTGTGACATATGAACTAGTTTGGATGCACATGTATGGCCGCACTTGACATAGTAAAACCAATATAGTGATAAAACACATTAAATGGTATATAAATCAAAAGAATTATATATTATGAGACCATTTTTTCTTTGGTGTGGTTTGTATAGAGCAGAGGCTCTAGACCATCAAAGTAAAGCCAACCTTCAAATAGTATTGAGAAATATAGTTTTCATATTAGAAATTTTTGTGATAGCCGTAAAATATATTTTTTATCTTTAATTATAAAAAATTAAAGCTTAAAAAATAGTGTAGATCAAGCAGATTTATAAAACTTGAAAACCTTGAAAATTGACGGTCAAAAAATGCATTACAAGATGCACTATTTTCAAAACTTGAAATCAAATTTTTTTTTCTCTGATCCATGTATCTCGCTGTCGAGATGATCAATTTATATTTAGGCATTAAAACGACATCCTCTAGTGAAATTTTTTAGGTTGGCTCTAATTTGATTGTTTAGAGCCTCTGCTCTATATAAACTTTTTCTTTTATTTTTTTGGTATAGAAAAAAGTCACATCAACTATAGCCATTAGATTTGAAATTTGGAGGGCGACGAAAAAAAATTTCTTCAACATTGTGTACAATCAATGATGCACCCTAGCCATCTAATTGCATGGTCCGGATAATTCAAACTTCATCAAAATACAACATTTGGCATTGGACATATAAGATAACTTTGTCAGTGCCTTATACATATAATCAAAATAAGCCGAGAGTTATTGTAGAAGTGAACTTTATCACTCCATCATTCTTAACATGATCAAAATGACAAAAAATGCATCAATAATTCATTACAACAATTGAAGTGCCGGACCTATGAAGAGATCATAAGAACCGCCCTATCTTCCATAAAATGATATCAAACTTTATTATTTATATATATATATATATGTAATACTTGTTTGGTTTCAAACATAAATGTTAAGAGTCTCTAAGTTGCTTAAGATTGGAAGGAAGCTATTAGTATCAAACATGTAAGCCAAAAGATTTCATACTCCTGAAGGAACATACTGTCCATCTATTCCATTGAGTAGACACATCCAACATAGCCTGCATGTCCTATTTGAGAATTCAAAAGCAGCGCCAAATCTAAAAAAATAAAAAAATTTAGGGTGGGAGAGGTATTTTGGTCATTTAAACAAGAAGGACCATCTGGTCAAATGATAAGTGAAAGGGGCAATTCAGTCATTTTAGGTACATAAGACATTGGGGGGTCACACGCGAATGATTAAAACTTTAAAAGGGGATGATAAAAGTCTCGACGAGCAGTACACACACATGAAGGGGGAGAGAGAGAGAGAAAAAGAAGAGAGAGAAAATAAAAGGGAAGAAAAGGAGACAGGAAAATGGAAAGGGAAAGAAATACAGTGGGGTTCAGTCGAGTTAGAGAGAGAAACAAAGAGGCATGTGGAGGAACTTAGAGAGAGAAAGACGCCCACATATTGCTCTCTCACTCTAAGTTAGAGAGAGAAACACCCCCACATATTCTCCCCTTCACTCTAAACCCGGCGGCTATGCCCACTGCTCTTGCCTCAGTGTAAGAGCGAGAGTGTAGAGAGAGAAAGTAGGGAAGCACGGACTGTGAGGAACATAGGGAAGACCCAGTTGAAAACCGGCGCTCAGAGCCCAAGCAGGTGTAATCAGGGTGAAGAGAGAGAAAGTCGTCTAGAGAGAGAAATATCGATGACCCAGGTGGTGGAACAGAGGTGAGAGGACCTTATGTGAGGTGGGTTGATCAAAGGTGCGAGCTTTATAGAGAGAGGAGATGGTGGGTCTCGCGCCGTGGCCGGGTTCGAGCTCCTGGCGAGCTTGGGGCTCGAGCTGTGTCCCCTGATGTGAGAGAGAGTGCCATGGAGGAGTGAGAAACGGGCTTTCTCTCTCATGGCGAGCACCCCTGGTTTCGAAGACGATGTCTCTACAAAAGCAGTGCTCAAGCGCTATGAAGGCTTGACGACTGTCCGCTCGAAGGCCATTAAAGGCAAGGGAGCTTGGTATTGGGCTCATCTCGAGCCCATCCTGGTTCAAAACCAGGACACTGGAGCGCCCAAAGCTGTAAAGCTTCGATGCTCTCTCTGCAACTCTCTCTTCTCTGCTTCCAACCCTTCGAGAACCGCTTCCGAGCACCTAAAGCGAGGAACTTGCCCCAATTTCACTGCAAATCTCCCAAAACCTCTCTCTAGCTTCCCCACCATTCGCCCCATCTCACCATCTTCCCTCTCTACCCCAACTGCTACCTCTTCTCACCACTCTAGAAAGAGAAACCCCGTTCACCACCATCAGCATTCTCAGCCCCAACCTCTCGCCATGGTCGAATCCTCTCGATTTTGCGAGGTGGTTTACCCCACCCCTCTGATGCTATCGGGTGGAAAAGAGGATTTGGGTGCTCTTGCTATGCTTGAGGATAGTGTGAAAAAGCTCAAGAGCCCAGGTGGTAAGGCCTCTCCAGGCCCTGTTCTCACCAAAAACCAGGCCGAAACAGCTTTCAACCTTCTCAGTGATTGGCTCTATGAGTCTTGTGGTGGTGTGTCTCTCTCTAGCCTCGAGCACCCTAAATTCAAGTCCTTTCTCTCTCATCTAGGTGTCCCCCCGATTTCTCGTAAGGAAATTGCAGGCCCAAGGCTTGATGCGAGGTATGAAGAGGTGAAAAACGAATCGGAAGCGAAGCTTAGAGACGCCATGTTCTTTCAGGTCTCTTCTGATGGTTGGAAACCGAAACCCCATTTCTCTTCTCCCTTCTCTTCTTTTGGAGAGAACTTGGTTTCGATCACAGTTAACCTCCCTAATGGAACCAGTCTTTTTAGAAAGGCAGTTTTCACTACTGGCTCTGTTCCTTCAAATTTTGCAGAGGAAACACTTTGGGATAGCGTAAATGCAATTTGCAATGGTGGGGTTGTTCAGAGATGTGTTGGTATAGTTGCCGATAGGTTCAAAGCCAAGGCTTTGAGGAATTTGGAGTCTGAAAACCATTGGATGGTGAACCTTTCTTGCCAATTCCAAGGGTTCAATAGCTTGATCAAGGATTTTGGCAAACAGCTCCCTTTGTTTCGAAAAGTAGCTGAGAATTGCCTAAAAATCGCAAATGTCTTTAACTCGAAAGCTCAATTGAGAGCTGGGTTTGAGAAGTCGCAGTTGCAGGAGCTTGATCAGGTGGGGCTGATCAGAGTCTTGCCAGAAAACCATTTATCAGGTGGGTTTTCTGGCGAAAACTTCCCTCTGATTTGCCCCACTTTAGAGGACATCATGGCCACTGCTCGAGCTCTGCAACTTGCTGTAATGGATGACTCCTTTAAGCTTCTTTGCTCACAGGATCCTCTTGCCAGAGAAGTTGCAGATATAATTGGAGACATGGGTTTTTGGAACGAATTAGAGGCAGTTCTTTCTCTCACTAAGTTGGTCAAGACAATGGCTCAAGAGATCGAAACCGAGAGGCCTTTAGTTGGGCAATGCCTGCCATTGTGGGAGGAGCTTCGCACCAAAGTGAAAGAATGGTGTGTCAAGTTCAATGTACAGGAGGGGCAAGTAGAGAAAGTAGTGGAGAAGAGGTTCAAAAAGAATTATCACCCAGCGTGGTCAGCTGCTTTCATACTCGACCCTCTCTATCTCATCCGTGACGCGAGCGGTAAGTATCTCCCTCCCTTCAAATGCCTCACACAGGAGCAAGAGAAAGATGTTGATAAGCTTATAACTCGATTAGTTTCAAGAGAAGAAGCTCACATTGCTTTAATGGAGCTCATGAAATGGCGCTCTGAAGGTCTCGATCCTTTATATGCACAAGCTGTTCAGGTTAGACAGAGAGACCCTATTACCGGTAAGATGAAAATAGCAAACCCACAAAGTAGCCGGCTGGTTTGGGAAACTTGTTTGAGTGAGTTCAAGTCTTTGGGGAAAGTAGCAGTGAGACTAATCTTTCTTCATGCTACTTCCACTGGTTTTAAGTGTAATTGGAGCTTATTGAGGTGGGTTTACACGCATGGGCATTCGAGGTTGGGAATGGAGAGAGCTCAAAAGATGATATTTATAGCTGCTCATTCAAAGCTTGAGCGTAGAGACTTCTCGAGCGAGGAGGAGAAGGACGCTGACCTCTTTGCGAATGGTGAGGACGAAGTGCTAAATGAGGTTTTCGTGGATCAATCTGTGTAACATTTGTAGGATTTATTTGAATTCTTTCTCTTACTCTTCTTTCTTTCTCTTAATCTTATGTCTCTGTTGCCCTTTCGTTTAGGGGGTACTTTTTTACTGATTTAGTTAATGGGTGGGGAGGAGCCCTAGGCTCTTTGTGATGTTTAACCAGAGGAGGGATTGGGGGGTAGGGGGACAATAGAGCTTTCCCCACCCAAACATGATTTTGGGTTTATTGAGTTTGCTAAAAAACTCCTGTTGTTTATAGAAACAAACAAGAGATAGAATGTTGAAGAAAACAGATGTAGCCTTTTGATCCCTAGAGGACATTAATAATAATTATGTGGAGGGAAGGTTCTTCCTTGGTTTGAGATTGAGAAAGCTCTGTTTTTTGGCTCCATGATTGCTATACCTTTCTTTGCCTTGCAGCTTCCATTGTGGTCCTCTCTCTCTCTCACTCTTTCTCTAATTTTCTTATTTGTGCTGCCTCCCATCTGATTCGTTCTTTATGCTTCTCTTATTTGTACAGAACACTCAGTTCATTTTTATTGGACCTTCATGTAACAACTTCATATATCATTATTTTGAATTTATGCAGTTAGTAACTATTTAGCAGGTTTATGAATATGGATGAACCATGTATAGGGCATCTGCCAATCTGTGTGTTCTTTTCTCAGTTTGATTATTTTGTGGAGAAATTTACTCTTTAGTTCTTGTCTTCGTCAGAATGCTCGTGATTGCTAAATGAAAGGGACACCGAAGTTCTCTATGAAATGTGTATAAGAATCACTACCTTATTCTCAGTTGTCACCCTGTTCTCACTAATTGAGATGAAGCATTGATTTTCCTAACCTCTTTCCTGAGAGATTCCTGAAAGATTGATCTTAGTCGCGATATGGGCTCATCCTTTCAATTTTGCAAAAATGAAGATACGTCTGATCATTCTAAGCAGTTCGACTAGATGTTCGTGGAGTAAAAGTGGTTCAGGATTCAGTTCCTTCACATTTTCTCAGCTTCAAAAGTGGTTTGCATTCCTTACTCTCTCTCTACACCCATCCTTTTCTCTCTCCACCGAATTTCCTTCCAAACTAGGCTCCTTCAGTGAGTAATATGCTTCCAAACTGGGCTCCTTTTGGACCCATTGTACCCATCCTTTTCCTTCACATCATGAGAATCATAACAATCCTTTATTCGGTAAGCCGTTCTCGAATAGCTTTACTGGTTCACATGGCAGATAATGTCAATATGGGAAGGACTGATCTAAATAGAAGCCTGCATTCTTACAGTTGGACCTTGATGTATACAGGTTAAAGGAGTCTTTACTGGAAAATGCCACCATATTTATTTCTCTCTAAATCCTCATAAATCAATATGATGGGTTCTCTTGGCCATTCCTTTGCAAAAGTACATCCATGTTGCCATCTATTTAGTAGACATGGACGGGTTTCTCTGAACTTATATTGGGAAGGAACCAGCCAGTGAAGACTGTATTTTGATGGACCACACTTTAGTTGGGTTTGATTGGATTCCCTTCTATAAATGGCTCCTGCTGCTTCCGAGTTTTTAGTAATCAGATCGGCATCGAAAACATGCTCCACTTTTGGTTGATCCATCTCTGTCTTTGCAAGGACTTGTGGTAGAGAGCGAGAAAGAGAGGAGAGATAGTGGGATTGAATCTGGTTGTAGTTTTCCTTTTTATGCTCTCATAATGAAGATACGTTTTAGTTTCAGTTTCCATCTATTGTTTACCTCCAATTTATGTTTCGATAGCAGTTCCGAATCGAACTCTAAATTTGGGCTGCATCTGCCATATGCACTCTCTTTAGATTCTTCATGTGTGCTTTGAAGCGTGAAATCTTTCACAATTCTTTTCGAATGACCGGCTTTTCTGGATTCCTTACCAAAATGGTATTCAATCTAACTGCAAAATTCTGCTGAAGCCACGTTTGATTTCATGCATTTGCATGTCGATTAGCAGATTTGGTGAAAGGGAATTTACAAAGCCTGATCTTTCTCAAACATGGGAGGACCCTGAAGCTCCTCTTTAACGATCAGGGAATATGATGTTTCAATTTTTTAGAGAGAGAAATGTGGATGAATTCACTAGGTGACAATAGAAAGTGACAAGATAGAGGGGTACTGTGAGAGCCACTAAGGTGGTAGGAACTTGTTGTTTATAGAAATGGTTGTGATGCTCAAAAAGTGTGCCTAGATGAAGCACAAGAATGGCAATGACTTAAGTTCAAAAGCAACAAAATGATGCAATTTTTGCAGGTTTTCTCTGTGGTGATACTTGGATCAAGCCATGGTAAGGGTAAGGTTTATCAGAGCTGGTTGGGTCAATGGCGAACCAGATGGTTGTATCGGTCAACCTCGGAAGAGAGATAAAGAGAGGAGATATAGAGTAGAGAGCGAGAGATCCTCCAAACCAGTGTAACGCCTGGTGTGTGTTTTCTGGTCTCTATGGAGTGGACACCCACCATGAAAGCAGTGGATGTCCTTCTCAAAGCTTTTGTCTTGGTCAAAGAAAAGTGGGTTTATGGGCCTCCCTTAAACATCATCTGCTGATGACTGTCCCATTAGGCTTTTTACATGGGCTTACATGGGTTTTGAGCATTTCACATCAGGTTTAGAGAGAGAGGAAGATCTTTAGTTGGGCATACTTGGGTTTTGAACAATTAATCTACATAGATTTTTAGTTGGGCCTGTGAGTTTTGAACATTCTTGAGAGAGAGAACCGATGATCATTAGAAATTAAAAGGGCTCATTAAGGCATAAGCGGGATTGTCTACAAAGAGATTATTTATCTTTTACATATGGAGGTTACAATCGTTTCTATTCATTATATGTCAAATTAGACGACTTGAAATGAGCCACGAAGTCCAAAAACATTTTTTGTTTTTTAAGAATTTAATGTCTATTCAAAGACACGCATACAACCCCCCATTTTGATATTTAAAAATAATAATTATTATGACTTCCATGTACAAATAATAAATTGTCTCTTTGCATACAACCGTGGAGAAGGAAAGAGAGAGAATCAATGAGGAAGCAGATAGAGTGAGTAGAATTGGAGCACATAGAATCACTAAAACCAGAATGTGAGCTGCTTTGTTAAACCTAAAACCTAAAATCAAGGATGAGAAACAGCATATTCATGGCTTTGAGGCCAATTACATTCTATACATGAGATTTTGGTAGCGAAAATTTCAGTACTACATGAAAGCATGAGGTTGGGTCATGATTGAATTTATTATTATAACAAAACTTACTACAAAAAACCAGTGTCATGTAATAGTGCCTGAAATGGCAACTAATGATGCCATGAATGAGGATCCAAGAATTAGAGAGAGATATAGAAGTTTTTGATGCCATACGTGCCCCTCTCATTTAATCTTCACCATATTATTTCTGCTATGGATTCCCTTTTCTCAGTGGCCTGCACAGTCAGACTCTCTCCCTCTCTCTCTCTCTCTCTCTACAAATTAGCGAAAGAAATCTGACTATCACTTGAACACACTCTCTCTCTCCCTAAGGAATGTGATAAATCAGAACCATCATTTGATCTGATATAAAGCACCAGACAGCAAGTTTTGAACATTATGCTTTCAACCCTTGAAATCAGCGGGTTAGAATCATGAGTGCCTCTCTCTCTCTCT
>NW_006499827.1:876940-901556 GCF_000471905.2 Amborella trichopoda
AGTAAGACCACCGACACGACGACGTTAGTTACGTACTATTATGTTCTTACCTTACCTAACGTAACTACGTACGGTACGGTAGTACTATTAGTGTCGTCTCTCTCTCTCTCTCTCTCTCTCTCTCTCTCTCTCTACACATATGTGTACAGAGGGGGGGGGTCTCAGAAACTAAAGGCATGATTTCCTCTGATCATATGCAACCAATTTTGGATCATTGCTGTGATGTTTTCAAAGATCAAATAAAACTACCCAACATCTACAAATTCAATCTCTCTCTCTCTCTCTCTAGTTTTTTTGTTTTTTTTTTTTGGGGAGGAATCTCAGAAACCATGGTCATCATTTCTTCTGATCATAAAGAACCAGACAGCAAGTTAACAACAATTTTCACCTCCCCAAATCGAAAGGTTAGAATCATGGGTAGCTTAGCAACCACCCCATTAACTCTTTTCTCTTTCTCTCTCTAGAAATAGTGTTTCTCTCTCTAGAAATAGTGGGGTAAAAGGGTGAAAGAATACAAACTTTGGTATTTGCCCCAAAAAATTACCCTTTATGTAAAGACAGTGGTGGCTGTCGGCAAAGCTTACAATACTGACCCCTCACCAACTTCAATCCTTGCCCCCCTCCCTCTATTATTATTATTATTATTATTACCATTATTATTATCCTTATTATTATTAATTAACTTTCTTCCCTTTTTTGTAGGGTGAAATGCTTTTCACTGTTTGCTCTCTTCCCCAACTCATGGCTTTCTAAAAGCACTACAGTAATCAGTAGTGTTTGGGTCTAGAGAGAGAAAGACATAAGTCTCTTTTTTTTTTTTTCCCTAAGAATCTCCGCCCTTTTATTGCTACTTCACCTTTTTAACTTTAAATTACTAAACCTAGATAACTATGAAGTGTATTTTCTGGTTCCTCTTTTGATGTTACTTTCAAAAGGTCATACACTGATCAAATTTTCGGCGAAATTTCGGTTCTGGCCCTAATATTCCCCTTTTCTTTCTTTTTTTTCCCAAATCTGACCTCATTTTGAGAAAAGCATGTGGCTTTTTTGGCTGTAAATCTTAGGAAAATATACGTGAAATTTTAAAAATATATATTTTTATCAAGGAAAATTTGGTCTTCAAATTCTAAGTGCGCAATTAGATAGGAACATACCTTTGGTCGGTTCCAGTTTCGGTCGGTTTTGGCGAACTGGCTGTGTATTTTTAAAAAATTCAAAAAATTATATAAAATCCAAAAAAATAAGGGATTTGGTTTGTAATACATTTTTTTAATGTTTTTCTTTGATGAAGATTGGAAATTGTTTTGGCCACTAATACTTATTTTTATATTTTTCCATCATTTCAGAAAATTTTAAAAATACCGTTATGCACAAATCAACTATTTAAATTTTTTTTTTTTTTTAATTAATTCTCAACTTCATTTGAATGTGCTTTTGTTTAATCATGTTTTAAATATTTTTTTTTATAATTTATTAGATTTTTTTGTATTTTTATTTTTTAACACTTTTTTTATCACCCGGAATTTGCCCAGTTACGCCGATTGAACAGGCTGGTTTACTGGTAAGGCCGGTTTAACCGCTTCCTGCCCCATGTCCGATTAACTGTTCTTGTTCGATTTTTCCTACAATGATTTTTGTATTTTCGATACATGTTGCATCTAGTATTCCAATTTTATCTGTTTTTTTTGTACATTGCATTGAGCTCAAATTTTGTTTGTTCATATTTCTTGCCACCATACTTCTATAATAATAATAGTAATAATAATTAAAATTTACCATAATATCATGCAAATTTAGAGGCATTTTAGTCATTATAATAATTTTATTCATTTATAATTATTATTTTTATATTTTTTACAAGTGCATTATGGTAAAAACTATGGACACCCATAAATTAAGTTTAATTTGATTCATAGAGAAACACTAAAATAAATATGATACATGCTCTGAAAAAGTGGGATACAGCTTAAAATAAAAAATATTAAAACTATTCACAAAAATACAAGTGACATTTACCTAAATTTTCCAAAATATTTTACCCCAGTCCCATTTCATTTAAACAAATTACCGCCCTAGGGTTAAAAAGTGGTTAAGGTAAAAAAAAAAAAGTAAAAGAAAAAAATTCAAAAAAAAAGTGGTTTTCTTTTTTATTTTTTATGGTCAAGAATAAGACGAAATGCCAAAATCTAGGAAATGATATCAAAGGGAAAGAAGTTATATTCTTAACGAAAAAGACAGGGTGTCGGGTAGTTACAGAACTAAGATTTAAAATAGAAAGAGTTGTCCTAAACATTTTTTAATTTCGTTTGAATTTTTCCCATTTTGAAAGCGCGTTGAATTTGAATCTTTGGCAACTAGAAAGAGATTAGTCATGAACTTGTAATTTATCATTTATATAAATTCTCATGAGAATATGATTACAAAGAAGTACACAACTCTCTCTCTCTCTCTCAAACTGTTAACTGGAAATTATAGAGAGCTCTCTCTCTCTAAAATCACTTGATAGGGAGATTTTCTCTCTCTACCGAGGTTTGTAACTCCAAAGAAAAAGGAAAAAAACAGAAACAAAATCCTTAGGCGATCTTTTTGTCGACAAATGTTCCTATTACATTTGTAGTCTTTAAAGAATGAGAAGTCGAGAACCAACTATGCAGGATGTTCCTGTTACATTTGTAGTCTTTAAAGAATGAGAAGTCGAGAACCAACTATGCAGCATGTGCACTGATAATTCAATTATTATTTATGTCATTAGTCCGATCTTTTATAGAACTACTAGTATTATATATGTCATTAGTCCGATCTTTTATAAGAACTACTAGTATTATATATGTCATTAGTCCGATCTTTTATAGGAACTACTAGAGAACTCCCTCTCTCTCTTAAATGACTTGAGAGAGGGAGTTTCTACCAAGGTTTGTAACTCCAAATGAAAAAAGAAAAAAATAGAAGCAAAATGCTCTAATATTTCTCTCTTACGGTAAAATATTATTCTATAATGCAAAAGAAAAAGAAAAAGGAAAGAACGAAAAAAGCAAGACCTCCACTATTTCCTCTACTATTTCTTGAAGATAACAGAAAGTCCTTGAACCTCTTTCTCTCTCTCTAAAAGCACACCAAGGTTTATCATTTCGGGCGAAATTTATCAAATCTTATCTGCCGGATCAGCTATCTAACACTTCACCATCTAACAATTTCAAGTATTTTCAACAGTTTATAGCCATTGTTATATGAAATTTGATCAAGAGAATGATGTGTTGTTTGAAAGTATATCTACTGAAAAGATACTAAATAGTTTAACTCTAATTTCTCATTTGATATATTTTCCATGTTTGAAAGGAAATGACAATCATGGCCCTCTAGATGTCTCGTGGGGCTAAAGCTCCATAACATCTCTCTCTCTTTCTCATGCACACACAAGAAAATCAAAGCTAATATTCTTGTATTATGTAATTATGTCTTAAAATGTAATAATAAAATTATTGACCATATTTACCCGTGAATATTGTAACATTATTTTGTATGTTTGTTATTATTGTCATTTTTTCTCTTGTTTTTTATATTATCTTTTTCTCTTTATTGACAAGATTGTTTTTTGCATTATCATTGATCCATCGAATTAGGTTTTTCACAACAATTATACGTATAGAGGCCGCCTTAGACTTGCATGTGTACATGGTGGGTGTATATATATATATATATATATAAAAGAAAACACTACAAAACACAAAACGTTTATAGATGAAGTTCTACAGTACTTCACATACGGCTTTATCATTGTCAAAAGTTCATCTCACGGCCACATATGTCTGCTAGTATTTGAATTTTAATATTAGTTTTACAAATCATATTGATTTGAAATTTTGTAAGTGTATGCGGCTTAGTGAGTGTGCCTGTATAAAATATAAAACAAATAATTTGGATGATAAAAATAATCTAAAATACCTTTATAAATTTTCAGGGGTATTTTATCATTTTATTTTATAAATATTATTTTGGTGCGACTTGATGATATGTACACACGTTTCAAATTTTAAATAAATCTGATTTGTAAAATAATTATTAAAATTCAAATACTACCAGACAACCGTGACCGTGTGATGAATTTTGGATGGTGATGAGATGTAAGTGAAGTATTGTAGAATTTTATAATGTTTTTCAGATATATATATATATATATATACTAAACTTGCATGTATGCATGGTGTGTGTGAGAGAGATGCAAAGCTTACTATATATATATATATACATGGTGTGTGTGAGAGAGATGCAAAGCTTACTATATATATATATATATATATCTCTCTGCTTGGCTCAATATAGTTGCAATAAACAAAGGAAAAAAAGGGAAATTTGAGAAAGCGGAAAGTAATAAAATATGAGTTCTTTTCCCTCTTTCATGTATGGTCCCAATTCAAGAGACCGTTGGGGTTGAGGAACAGGGAGTCAAACTTAAATTTAAAGCCCTCATTACTATTTAAGGAAGCCAATCATTCCCAATGCTCAAACCCTAGATTTCCTCTTTTTCTCTTCCCACTATTCTCATTCAACTATTTCTCCATTTCTCCATCTCCTTTTCCTTTTCCTTTAGTAGAGTAATAATATGGGGATTCCAACTGAAAAAAAACAAAAAAAGCCCTAAGAAACTTGAAGTCATGAAACAACATCAACAGGTCATGCCCCCACACACAAGTAAACTAAGAATTCTTCAATTTCTTTCCATTGTTTTTCATGGTTTAGAGAGAGAGAGAATCATTTATGGATCATTTGCTACCCTTGGAAGCAACCTAAAAAGTTCATCATTTTGGTTTGGAAGATGACTCTCATGGTGGCTTTCCTAGAACAGCATAGGTTGGATGTCCCTGAATGAACACAAGATGATCTAGACAGCAGAAAATGACAGATTTATTTTACTTTAACAGAATTTTTATTTTTTATGTTTTGTGCTTTTAGATATAGATGATGAGAGTACAAAATTTAATATCTGCATATCTCCTATTTCTTTTGAAATTACGCGAATCTGACTGTTTGCCTTGTTCTCCCATGGTGTGTGACAAGAAATTCGACTCGTGATCTTTCACCCTTTTTTTTTTTCACCATAGGGGAAAGGGTGGGGTGGTTCAAGTGAAAACCTAAGAAGCTTTCAACTGTGAAAAGATTTTGTAGGGCATGTCCTACCCTTTGTGAGCAAAAGCCATAAATTTCTTGAACTTATTCCTTCATGACAAAGAGCAAGCACCATTGCATGGGGCTCCTAAAGCATCGATAACCTTTCACATGGCCTCCACTCCACAGCCATAAATACCACCTCATATATAATGGTAAAACTCTCAATTTTCACAAATAAAAGGTTTAGGTAACAAATAAGAGGTTTAGGCATAAATTAGTCATTTATATAACAAAATATGATATCATTACAGTACAAATAGGGTGGTTGGTTTAGACTTAGAGCTATAATAGCAATATTCTAGTAATAAGTGGTAGCCTCTCATTTCACTTTATACCATGGGTCATTTGCATGTCACATGCAAGTGTCCCTAACACATGTATTGATGGTCGAGTTCTTGGACCTGTCACATTCTATTATGACAATTTTACCCATGAATGTTAAAAAAAGTAGAATTATCAATTGCATTGAGGGTTGTGAAATTCGAAATTGGGTGGTGGATTTGCCATTAGTGTCTCACTCCAGATCTGGATCGAAGATTTCTAGTTGAATGAAACGGTTATTTATGGCAAAAAAAATAAAAAATTGAATCCAGTAGAACCGCAAGGTTATCCGACTTGGATCTCTGATTCTAAAAACAAATTACTTGAGTCTTTGACAGAACTGGACGATTCCCATCAAGTCAAATCGATTCTTAGTTGAGTAAAAGAACGAGTAACATCACCTACTAAATATGATCCGAATTGCCGATTCCTATCAGATTAGCGATTTTTCAAACACTGGTTATATTCGTTGGACCTGCATGCAGCCATATGAGATTGATATGTGGTGGTATATCTTGTAAAGTTAAAAATTGCCAATTTGATTAAATACAGTGTTTTAAAACCCAAACAAGCGACCATAATCTTTCGCCATTTGTTCATCGCGGGCTCGTCAGTTCCCCTGGTCTTATGTATAGAAAAAATAACAATAAAAGCCACTAAAAAACTGTGTGAATTGGGGCAAAACCAGGGGGTCTAAGACCCAATCCAATACCTGACCAGTTCCAAGCTGCCTCAAAGATTCCAGATCTAAATCGGCATCACCTAGCCAGATGTGCGCGGTTTGTTATGGCAAAAAAATAAACTGTAAAAGCATAAAGAAATTTCTAAAAAATTTAAATCAAGTGAAACCCTAGGTTCTCTAACTTGGATAGCTGATTCTAAAGACAGAACTCGTGATTCCCACCAAGTCATAACGATTCTTCATTGCATGAAAGAATTGAGCCGTCAGCTGCTAAATCTGATGTGAATCACTAGTTCTCTATCTGGATCAATGATTTTTCAAACACTAATAAGATCGGTTGGTATATAAATTTGAAAATTCAAACACTAGTAAGATCGGTTGGTATATAAATTTGAAAATTGCCGATCAAATGTAGGTGTTTTAAAACCCAGACAGTGGCCTGAATTGCCTTTCATTTCTCGCTTTTTTATATATAGCAAAATCAAAAAATTACCAAGAGCTGAGGGAACTAGGGCAAAAACGGTGGTACAATCTCTATCTCCCATTTTCTCAAAAATTCACATGATAAAGTGCATCTATGACCATTATGTTTTAACAGCTATCATTTTATTTTCTCATTTCAAACCTTAATACAATGATAGGTGCTGATCGGTTCCGACCACACCAGGCCAAATCTAAATACGGGTATTTTGAAGTTTGAAAAGCATAAGGCACCCTCTAAAAACTTTTTGGAGATATAGTTTCGGTGTCGAAAACCTTACGATGAATTTAAAATCTATGTTTATCCCTTTCATAGAGATGAGGTAAAGCAACCCAAGATATTATATTTCCATTGTGTATTGATACATGTCAATACATCTGGATTTGGGATATTAAAAAGCCTAAAGATTTCCTCCTTCTGTAGGAGTGTACTATTTATTTACTCCCTCGAGCAAAATTTACTCTAAGGATATTCTTTTGATCTCAAGTTTTGGGGATGTGATAACCCTAAAGAGAAAAAAAAAACACTTTACTCTCACTCTCTATGTGCCTAAGAAAAATATCATCCCAAGATTGCACCATTCCAATTTTTGGATGGAATGATGTAGATGTTTATAAACTCAAAATTGGATGGAGCCCGAAACTTGAAGAAGAAAAACTCATAAATTATTGTTTTGCCCCTAGAGAGTAAATGTATAATATGCTCCCAAGGGAGCATAGTGTATGCCCTCTATAAAAATTGTTAAAGCATTAAGCCTCAAATCCTAAACATCTGGTTACTGAGCTTAGTATCGCATGAAAACACAAGTAATATAAAAAGTTGTACAAAGCTTATGCAAGTGATGTAAAAGGTTACATAGAGCTCATCCACAATTTTGAACATAGATGAATTGAAATTTGATGCAGTTTCTCTCTAAATTTTTTGAAATAGTTTCTCTCTCGAAATTTGATGTAGTTTCTCCATCTAAAAACTTTGATATAGTTTCTCTCTAAAACAAATTTGAGATGGCTTTTCTATCGACAAAATTTGTGATGTCCTCTTGCTCTAAAAATTTAAAATTTGAGTTGCTTCTCTCTTTAAAACCTTTGAGATAGTTTCTTTCTAAAACTTAAAATTTGATATAATTTTTCTCTTTAAAAATTTTGATATAGTTTCTTTCTCTACAAATTTTGATATAGTTTCTCTATCTAAAAATGTGAAATTTGAGTAGCTTCTATCTAAAAATACTTTGAGATAGTTTTTCTCTCAAAAAAATTTAAGATAGTTTCTCTCCAAAATTTTGAGATAGTTTCTCTCTCTAAAACTTAAAATTTGATATAGTTTCTCTCTCTAAAAACTTTGAAATCATTGCTCTCTCTAAAACTTAAAATTTAAGATAGTTTTAGTTTCTCTCTCTGAATATTTTGAGATAATTTCGCTCTCTAAAAATTTTAAATTTGAGATAGCTTATCTCTCTCTAAAAATTTTGATATAGTTTCTCTCTCTAAAAATTTTAAGGTAGTTTCTCTAAAAATTTTGATATTGTTTCTCTCTAAAACTTGAAATTTGATAAGGTTTCCCTCTAAAAACTGTCGGACAGTTTATCTATCTAAAACAGAAAGTTTAAGATAGTTTTTTCTCTAAAAAATTGAAATTTTAGATAGTTTCTCTATCGAAAAATTTTGAGATAATTTCCTTAGCTTCTCTCTCTAAAATTTTTAAATTTGAGATAGCTTTTCTATCAAAAAAAATTTAGATAGTTTCCTTTCTAAAAATTTGCTATAGTTTCTCTCTCTAAAATATTGAGAAAGCTTCTTTCTCTAAAAATTATGAGAGCTCTCTAAAAATTTGGATTTTAAGTAGCTTCTCAATCTAAAAACTTTGAGATAAATTCTCTCTCTAAAAAATTTAAGATAATTTCTCGAAAATATTGAGATAGTTTAACTCTCTTTAACTAGAAATTTGATATAATTTCTCTCTCTAAAATTTTTTGAGATATTTTCTCTCTCTCTCTCTATTATTTAGAATTTGATATAGTTTCTCTCCCTAAAAAATTTTGAGATATTTTCTCTTTCTAAAATTTTTTGAGATATTTCCTTTATCTAAACTTCTGAAATTTGATATAGCTTCTCTTTGCAAAAGCCTTGAGATAATTCATCTCTCTAAAAATTTTAAAATAGTTTTTCTGTATAAAAATGTTGAGGTAGTTTCCCTAAAACTTGAAATTTGATATAATTTTTTTTAAAAAAATTCAAATAGTTTTTCTCTTTATAAATTAAAATTTGAGATAAGTTTCTCTTTAAAACTTTAATTTTGAGATAATTTAATTCTGACCCAATGAGGTAAAATAACATTACATAATTTTGTCCCAACCTCTTGAGGTAGGGAGTTCTTTTCGTATTTAAACGTACGAACTAAATATTTGTATTTTGTCATATGAATAAAATTTCTAAGAATTATTTTCATTGAACCAAACAGCCCCTTAGGTATGCTCTGCTTCAAGTTCATCCACCAAGATCAATATGATACCCAATAATTAGAATATTAAAAAACAAATTGACATATAGAAGTTTTAAGTATTTACTTTAGGTGAGAGGACTGCTACGATGAAGTCAAACGCACCCCACTCCAATGCATTCCACTGTTTAAGATAACAGCAGAATGTTAAGTCCCTGGAAGCTCTAATTAGAGCATTTGTGGGTGGAATCGAGGAGGTAAGAAATTTCATCTTGTAAAAAGGAATAAGGTATGTGCAGCTAAAAGTAGGGGTGGCAACACATCGGATCCAGCTGGACCCAGACCCGAATAGTATTCGAGTCTAAAATTTGGACCCATACATAGACCCGTCAGATCCCAAGTCTCTACCCCTCAAGTCCTTGGTCTAGTTGGATCCATTGCCAGTCTATGACTATGAGTTTTTTTTTTTTTGCTAATTTTTTACTATTATATATCCTAATGACTATGAACTTCTTTTTTTAAATAATATTGTAAATATTACAAATATTGTAACAATATGAACACTTAGCACATGCCTAACGACACATGATTGCCATCATATACCCTATGACTACATATGTATGTCGGGTCGGGTACGGCTGGACCCAAACCCATATCCAAATAGCATTCGGGTCTAAAATTTAGACCCATACCTGAACCCAAGGTCAAGTATACCCGTCAGGTATACTTTATGGGTTTTCAAATGCCTAATGATGGACTGTGTATTTCACACTTACAAAATGCTAATGACACCTTTTTATTTTGTGAAGCAAGTATTGACCAAGTTGATAGAATTGCTACCTTCTTACAATGTTGTGAAATTGCATTAGGTATAAAAGTTAATTTCAATAAATCTTCAGTTATTGGCATTAATCAATGATATTGTTGGGGTGTTGGGCTGCAAGATAGACTAGTTCCCATTTTGGTACTTAGGCATGCCAATCTCATATGGACGTATTCCTATGGCAGTATGGGATAGAATCATTCAAAAGATTCAATCAAAATTGGATTTATGGAAGTATAAGTACGTTTTTTTGGACAGAAGAATATGGTAAGAACCTGCTTGTTGAATCTCCCAATTTATTAAATGTCTTTCTTTTTTATTCCCCCAAGGGTGGTTAAAAACATAGAGACTTTAATGGGTAATTTTCTATGGGGGTCCTTTGATAGCTCTAAGAAGTTCCACCTCCTTAGATGGGAAAGAGTGTGCACTCCTATTAGAGATGGGGGTTCGGGTTTTAGGAAGATATCCCTAGTCAATCAAACTTTATTGTGCAAATGGTGATGGTAGAGTCTTAATTTAAAAAATCATCTTTGGTATAAAGTTATTGCTGCCAAATATGGTGTAGATAGCTTTGATATGTGGGTTGGATCAATGAATGGTATTAGGGGGATGTCATTCTGCTGGAGGTCTATTAATTATTGTCAGCCGTTGATACAAAGGGATATTAGATAGAACTTGGGGAATGGACAAAATATAGCTTTTTGGCATCATAAATGGATAGGGGATTCACCCCTTAAATATTCATTCCCTTTGATCTTTGAGCAAATGACCAATACTAATGCAATGCTCTCAGACATCGTTGACATTACAGGAAATCAGGTGCATTAAAAAATTGAGTTACCTTATAATCGCATTCCAGAGTTGGTCTTTCAGGAGTTTGTTCAATTGTTAGCAGGTCTCCAAGAAGTTTATATCCCAAACAATGCTTCATATGACGTTGTTTGGAACCATGCTCCGGATGGAATGTTTTCGGTTAAGTCCATGTACAAGCTATTATTTCATGATCGATGGACATGGACTTTGTCAGAAGTTGCAATCGTTTGGAAATGGCCCGTGCTACCCAAGGTCAAAGTTTTTTTATGGTTAGCAGCACAAGATAAGATTCTAACTGTTGATAACATCATCAAACGTAGTAACATCTTGCCTGATATTTATTTATTGTGTAAGAGTGATGCCAAATCAAGAGCTCATTTATTTTTGCACTGTCCTTTTACACAAAAGATTTGGCATTAGTTTTTTGCACGATTGGGGGGTACACTGGTGATACCTGCGAATGTTAAGGGGATCTTATCACATTTAGTAGCCTCTTGGGTACCAAAAACAGGTCTAATATTATGGCAAATTTCGAGAGGATGATTCTCTGGGAACTTTGGAATGAGAGAAATCGAAGGATCTTTGAGGCGTGCTCTTTGTCTGTAGAGAGTATTTTGGATAAATTATACAGTCAATTTGGCTCTCCTATTTAACGACTAAGGAAGGAAAAGATGTGCAAGAGGTGGATGTGAGGCGGATGTGAGAAGGAACTTTTCTAATATTCTCCAATTTAAGCTATTTTCTACTAAACCGTTGGGAAGATGGACACCACCATCTTTGGGACTTTTTAAACTAAATTTTGATGGGAGTTCTATAGATAATCCAGGTCCTACTGGTTTATGTAGAGTGGTAAGAGATTGGAATGGGTCTGTGATTTTCTCATATGTTGGGCCGTTGGGTGTTAATACTGTTAATTTTGTGAAGAATATGACTTTTCTTTATGGTTTAAAGGTTTTTGCTGCCAAGAATTTTGGTGTGCCTTGTGTGGTGGAGGGTGATTCGCTCAATGTCATCAAGTGGTGTACAATGGAACAAAAATCACCATGGGTTTTCCGATTCTTTCTATTGGAGCTTTTGGACATTTCTACGACGTTCTGTTGTTCTTTTGTACATGTCTACCGTGAAGCGAATGTATTAGTTGACCATCTTGCCAAAGGTGGGATTACTTTTAGTGAGACTATGGTCTCTGATTCTGTAATTTCTTTTAGTGCTTGGTCAAAAAAATTTTGAACTTCCATCAAAAAAAGGTATACCCGTCAGGTCCCAGGTACATTGCTACCCCTAGCTAAAAGGGAGGGTGGCTTAGACATAAGAGCACTCAAATTGATGAACATTATTACGTTCAAAGCGGTGGTAGGGAAGCTCTAGAATCTAAATGTTGATTGACAAATATGGGATAGATCTCGATCTCTCTGTAATTCAAAGCCCTAGGTAGAGAACGGCTTCATCTCGTGTATGGACGGCGGAAGACCACAATAGCACTATGTTCCTTAGATACTGGAATTTCAACAAGGAGATCAAACTATTCCTTTGCTTCTGAGTTATTTGCTGAGGTGGATCCCCAAGCTGAGGTGAGCAGTGAGGTCACAAGAGAGAGGAATAAATCATAGTGGAATATTCAATGTAGTATAAAGAAGGAAAAAGTTGTTTGGTGAAATTTTTCTTTTTGAAAAATTATAAATGTTGTTTTTTTAATTTCTATCTTTGTCGTCCATTTAAACTTTTAATGGATGTAACATTTTTTTACATCCATCTTAGAGATTGACATTAGTTAGACAAGGGATGGCACAGTAATAGGTGAGTTGGCTGACTCACCTAAACCGTGTCTAAACCGTGTCCATAAAAGAAGGAAAATTGTTTCATGCAGCAGGGAAGGCATAACTACATTTGTGGTCCCCAAGTATAAGCATCCATCTTTAAGATGGATGCAAATAGGTGGTCCATTGAAAAACAATTGAAATTAATTATCAAAATATTTTTTTAATAGAATTATTATTTCTAATTTTCAAATTTATTTATTTTTTCATATTTATGATCTCCATGTTTGATATTACATGTCATTAAAAATTATGTCCAAAAATCCATCTCAAAAATAGATTTTCAAAAGGTGACTCATTTCTACATGGACTCATAGAGACCATGTCCATAAAAGAATGTCAGATCAGTTTATAAAGTAGTTCACTAGTCTAATAGGATTCATGCAATAAGTGTACCACTCCCTACAGAGAGAAGATCAAATTATATGAAAACTCATAGCACCAGAAGAATATACAGTGAGCTCCCTCTGCATATTGTTACTTTCAGAAAAACACAAAGATTTGGATAATGGCCTAGCTAAGGCATGGACACTCTTATCCCCCACAAAGTGCAAGCTTTCTCATGGTTACTGGGACAAGGTGAAGTTGAAGTAAGGGCACTACTTCAATATTTAAAGTAATACTAATATTTAAAGGATAAATACTGGTAAAAGGAGAATCACAAAATATAATTAGATGGTATAGAGATGAAGTTAACTTTCCATGGAAAATAACCCCAATTATACAGGAGACCAGAAACATCCTTGCAGGCTGTGACATTCAAAATTGCAGATTGCTACGTAGAGGCAAATATGGAGGCAGATGGTTTGGCTAAGCAGGATGCTAACCCCTACCTGGATTTGAATTGTGACTTGGTTTGACTCTTAATTTTTTTTTTAATTTCTTAATCCAATGTATACAAAAAAAAAATTAAGTAGTGAAAAGTCCTAACATCCAAAAAAAATGAAGTCTTAAATTTTATTAAATGTTGGAAGCTGATAAGGTGATTAGAGTACATGGAGGTTACTGTTACTTATAACCTTTGGTATATAGATTGTACGCTATGAGACCATTTACCTTTCGTATATAGAGGTTACAGTTATTTATAACCATTTGATGTAAAATTCGACAGTTAGGGTATGTCACAAAGCTCGAAAAACTTACTTTGAACTTTGAGCTTGGTCAATGGAGTAAATACAGCAACCCAATATTACATCCGATAGTCATATTACTTGTGACCTCCATGTATCAAATATAAGTAGCCTTATTGTATATTTTACCTAAGAATAAATACCTAATCCAACAGAAAAATAATGTTAACAGTCTCAAAATAATAATTAAGATTGTGCATAACATCTTGTTTGTCATTTTTGAAACCAAAATTGATGGAAAAACTAACTACCAGATGTTCTCTAAAGATGCAACATTGACTGGGGAGATGGCTCCTAACTTACTTCAACCAACCCTAGAGAAACAAATTATAATTGGTCAAAAATTGAACCCTTTTAAAGTGATTATAAATTAGTAGTATTGTAATTGATTTCTCACATACATAGTCAGATTAAAAGATATATCAAGCTAAAGAAAATGAAAATAGTGTTTCAATTTTGGCATATGTATTATATATATGTAATAATTAAGGGTGTTTTAACCACCATCACTACTATCATCATCGGAGCCTTTTTCCCAACTATTTGAAAAACTGCAATAAAAATGCCCTTTTATGGCCACGAAAAATAGGAAGCGTAAAGTGGAATTGGACACTGACGTTAAATTTTGCATCCCCATATACATTAGCAATATAATTGCATGTTAATATGCTAATTCTGTGGTCCCATATGCACATATTAACATCACTATTCTATTCCCCACTGACTTACCCAAAAACAAAATAACTATTCTATGGTTCTATTTGCACTTAGGGCATCTGGACCGTCCATGTTCATATATAATCCAATCAAGCAGTGTGGATTTCAGTGAGTTCTTGAATGTAAGCCCCACACTGGGCATCACTCGGAGGGATCACAAGAACAGGCGGCCCATATAAGCCAGGCACAGGGAAAGTCCCATGAGCCCTACACAGTGAACCATTTATAGCATTGAATACATAGTTTATAATATGGGTGCAGTTGGCATATGGATGCATCCGTAGGTGTAGAGGTAAGGCGTACCTTCAAATTTTACATGGTATATAATGTTGATGTAAAATGTTCTTATGATTATCTTAAAATATTTTTTTATATCTAATTATAAAATTTTAAATTTCAAAAATAGTTAAAATCAAGCAGAACTATAAACATATGAAAATCTTGAAAATGGACTAGATAATATATTGTAAAATGCACTATTTCTGAGACTTAAAAATCTTTTTATTTTTCGTAGTCATACATCTTGATGTCGAGATGATTAATCAAATGGTGTTTTAACATTAAAACTACCCTTTTCGATGGATTTTTGAGGGGCATCCGTAGTTCTACATTATAAAGTAGCATCCTTATATAAACTTTTTCCTTATAATATAGGATGCAGTTTATAAAAGGTGTCCCTCACCAAACCTGTTAAAAGATGTATTCTAGTGTCAAAAATCACCAAGATAGCTTGAAATTTTGCTTTTCCTTAACTATGAATTTGAAATTCCAAAAAACAGTGCAAATTGAGCAAAACAATAAATACTTGAAAATCTTAAAAATAGATGTTACAGATAATGTATTACAAGATGCACTATTTTTAAAGGCTTTCTACCATCAGAACATCCCTTTTTTTATTACTTTTTGAAATACAATTTATTTTTATTAGGGTGAGGTTTGTATAGTGTTGCCTCCTGATAATGTGAAATAAGGCACAACTACAAAATTTACTTAGAGATGTCGTTTTGGTGTCAAAAAGCTTTTTTTGGCTTGAAACCAAATCTCTTTTCATCCTTAGTTATAAAAATTTAAAAAATATTACAAAATGAGCAGATAAAAAACACCTAAAATCTTAAAATTAGACGGTCTAGACAACTTGTTACAAGATGCACTATTTTTTGTACTTGAAATTCTTTTTTTTTTTCCTTATGTCCATACATCCCAAGGTCAGGATGATCGTTCAACACCAAAACACTCTCCTATATAGGATTTTGAGGTGCACCTCACTTCAATAGTATAAGGTTGCAACCTTAAATAAATGTTTTTCCTTTTTATTATTATGTAAATTTGGTATAATTGTTTTCTTGCAATAGAAAGCAATTGATCTAGCTCTCTTAAACTGGACCTCCACTCTAATCCTTATCACGAGGTACAGTTTGGATGAGCCAATCTTAATTGATGATTTAATTGGATGGACGGTCCAGATTTAAAGATGAGTGCCATTCACCGCTCCCCTAATATGAGGTCTTCAGTGGTTCTTAGAATGTCAAAGCTAAGTTGGTCCTCTCTTATAAATGTATTACATGGCTTTTATATAACCATAACTTTAACTTTAAAAGGATTAACGTGCACGTTTTCTTCTCCACATATATGATATGATTTATTCTCATTTTGTTAATAATGACGGCTCTTAAATTGAGGCTGGGTATTTTTTTTACTTTAGTTATTTAAAAAAGTTTAAATTACTACATAACCACTTATATAATTCGGGCCTTGACACAAGATTAGGGTTTTCTCTCTTTAATGTAAGCATGGGACCCAAGCATTTACACCTTGTATGCATTATCAATTGCCACTAAATTCCTTTCTTGTTGAATTCAAAGGCTTTAGTTACCAAAGCCCCAACAAGACATAGAGTCTTAGTTACTCTCATGTTTAAAAAATTAGTGATCAGAATCGGAACTGATTGATTTAGATTGGGAGTCAGTTGGGCCAATCTGGATCTTGTAACATATTGAAAATCGACCAGTTCAGGCCAGTCTGTACTGGTTCTATGACAGAACCGACCAGTTCTACCAATGAACCGGTATGAACAGGCTCCACCTTTTTTCTTATTTTTTTTATCTTTTTTAATTACTGAACAGGCTGATTCATGATATAATCAGCGTGTTCTGTCAGAGAATCGGTCAGAACTAGCCCTACTTTTCATTTTTCTCAAATTTTTAATTTTTTTTGGGTCACCAAATCGGCAATCTGCTGAATTGGATTGGGAATCCAGAAGGGGGATCCTGGTCACCGAACCATTTGTTTAAAACATTGATTTCTCTAACTGGCAATTAAAAGAAAATTTTGTAATGGACCTCAAACCCCAATAAAGAGTATATAGAGACAGAGGGAGAGGGGCAAGGAATCCAAAAAGAGAAAGGAGCTTCACCAAAAGTGACTAGACACTCTATCTACTGCTTGATTGACTTGCCTAATGATGCATGAGGCAATGCTTATGATGTTAGTGTCCTTCTTAATCTCTTCCACATGTATAGGATTGGGGGGCCTATTTTGCCTGTTGATTTGAGGTGTCCTAGTGACTTATTATTTGAGGAATTAATGGGTATATCCCTCTAAAGTAATGTCCCTTTTACTTACCTCATTACATTTATACCCGATGTATTCATCATTTTCCAAAGAAGATAAAAATGCTCAAAATTCGGATTTTGTATATTCAAAGGGCCAAAAATACTAGGAACCATTGAAGACATCAGATTTTCAAAATTCAAAATTTTTCTGATGAAGGAATAATCTCGGATTTTCATTTTTTTTTTTTTTTTTTGAAAGACAAATACAAAACAAGTTCAACAATCCAGAAACAACAACGGATTTTCCAAATCCGAGGTTTGTTTATTAAACATCAATACACAAACAATTTTGGATATTCAAATTCCAAAGTTTTCCTTTTGAATGAAAATTAATTTGAATACTTCAGACGACCGAATTCCAAATTTAGGATATTTTTAGAAAAAAAGTTCAAACAAATGGATAAAATATGTATGAACATAATTGGTACTTCTCTTGTAGTGATGAGACATAGAGGGTTTGTTGTGTTTGTTACAGTTGCACCCATTTTGGCTACCTGCCTCCACTGTCTATTATTAATACAAATAAAAAGTACAGAACAAACCATTTTGTAGCATGATTGATTAAGGAAAAGTTGTGTACTATGGTATTGTGGTTGGACCCACCATTTTACTCCTGATGTTTTTCTGAAATTCACTGGTGCACTATTCCATTTCTCTCAGTCTCACATGTGAGATTTGAGGTCTTTTGTTGAAGGACACGGTTTTTGAGTTCCCTGACTCATACTATTTTCATGCAAGACCCCTTGAACACCCATTATTTGCATCGATCTTGGATCCAAATTTGTAGTTATCCATGATCTACACTACGATGATCATGAATATAAAAAATAAAATATTTTTATTAGAACATTTTCCTATCTATCGGATAGGAATATGTAGTTGTAGATGTGCATCTTAAAGATGGATGTTTGTGATTGTGAGGGCTAATGAGTATGCTGACTCACTAAACACCTAATCTTACTTCAATATGTTACAAATACTATAAATACTGCAAAAAAAATAAGATAAGTCATGTTGGCTTTTCAGCCCTTGAAAGCTAAACCCTAGAGAATCTCTCCTTTTTGGTTGAGGTAGACCTTGATTGAGGGTGAAACTGATCAATCAAGGTCAATATTATTGGAAATAGTGGGCGAAATAGGCAGAAAATTTATTGTTTCTCAAATAATATGTAGAGGTAACAAAATGGAGCATTAGTCATCTTGATTTCAGGCACTAAAATTTCACTTACAAGACTCTTTTGGCAGTAAGTGTTAATTTGAGCTCTCAAAAGAAAATTTGTCCTCAGAAAGAGAGGATTGGATATTATATATTATATAGATATGCATAAATACAACAAGATCTAGATAAAAAGAGCGGATTGAATATTATATATTATATAGAAATGCATAAATACGACAAGATCTAGAGCACTAGAGTCGTCTTTTTGTTTCAAATGAGAGAATTCAAAACGAGGCAAAATGGTATTTCAAACGAGAACTTGGAGTCTCACATGTAGAGAGAATAAATGTCTTTTCACCTTCATCCCAATATGACATATCAATGCTCTTGAAGAGTTGTGACTCGACATTAACAGCCGTAAAACAACTCATCAGTTAACAAATTTTATATGCGACATGATACCCAACAATCGTGGTGGTTCGGGTTCCAAAAAGTGATCCCTTACACCCAAAATCGTTCATCTTAGTGGGCGTTGTGGCCCTTATTTGTGCTACCAAACAATGCTTAGTGCTCTCATAGGAGCTCCCACCGTGGGAAATTACCAAAGATGCCCCCAAGACAGATTCAAACCTGGTGAAAATCTTTAGACTTCTCAGAGTTGTGTGCTGAAAAAGAATACTTTAAAAAAAAAAATTATTGATTTTCTCCATCATTGACATTTTTTTTACCAATATTAATTTTATTGAGAGAAGGAATTACAGAAAATGAATTACATCATCAAAATCAATTTAAAAAAGCAAAATAAACCACTCTTAACGAGGGAATGTGCCTGATAATTGGCCTCCTTATAAATGTGATGAAAAAAAATAGTCAAAAGCTCGTAAATCTAGAATCTCAAGTCACACTAATCTAACCACCCAAAGCACCTTCTGTTCTTTATTACACCACTTGATAATCGCTCTCAACAGCACAACAAGTCCCCACTGATCTACTTTTGAAAAGCCTTAGACCAAGAAATAGTGCTAAAATTTCGGCATGGTGTAAATGCACTGTAGTCCAATATGGTCCATAGTAGTATCCAATGGAGTGGTATGCAATACACTACTATTGTATGTTATGCTTGCCCTTCAAGATATAGACTTATTGTTGGTCCGCTTTTATCATTTTGCACATAACATCAACATCATCATCAGAATAATTTATGGATTTAAAAAAAAAAAAAGTAAGAAGAAACCTAGAATTGCAGGGAATAAAAAAAGTGAGAGGAACATAGGGACCACCCCTCTGGTTTTAACTTTTCATAAGTGCTTAAATCATATCAAAAAATTCTAACGTTTTCATTCGAAAAGGCCGTCTTCATGTAATAATGGGTATGCATGTGTACACGTACCCTTTTCCTTTCAAAAGGTGCCCCACCAGAATCGCACTGTGCCTCCCCTTACATGTACTAGTTTTCTTTCATCAAGGGTGGCAACAGCTCGGGCCTGGGCGTGGGCCGGGGTCAACCAAGCCCGGCCCTTATTCATATAAGGCCAACCCAGCCCTACAAGATTAGGGCTGAGCCAGGTCAGGCCAAAAATAAATTAAAAAAAATTTTAAAATTAAAAAATTAAAAAAAATTAAAAAATAAAAAAGAGCCGAGCTAGGCCAAACTGGTCAACCATAGCCCTAATCTGGCCCTAGAATTATTTTTTTAGGGCCGGGCGGCCTGACCTACTGCCAACCCTTTCATAGAGAGAGGCAAGTAATTAGAGGAGAGAGACACTTATTTGAACATTCAAAAGACTCTAGAGAGAAAGAGAGGGTTAAAAAAAAAGAAAAAAGACAGAGAGAGAGTCACATATTTGAATACGAGAGAGAAAGTTATTTGAATGAGAGAGAGGGGGTAACAAACACGTGATGAAGATGAAACACCTGTCACGTTTACAAAGGTGAGGCAATTGTGCTTAAAAAAGGGCGTGAAATATTTTTATATGCTGGAGACCGATGGTTTAAAAAATGGATCGGTGCTTTGGATCGGATTCTTAAAAAATCGATCCGGATCTGTGAATCAGCGATCCGGATCGAGAATCAGGTGAATCTATCAGAATAAAGCTTTCAAAAAATCCGAAAAAATTATTATAATTCATTATAAATATTGTTTTTTAGGAATTCAATAAGAAATGAGGGTACTTCATTAAGAATTTTCATGTTTTTGAATGAATATGCGAATATTAATATGTTCTTTCCTTGTATGAACCGCCATTCAGCATTTAATTTACATCACACAAAAGGATAAACATAGAATTATCATGGAATAAGTATATCAACATACATGAATTACAATAAAGCATAAAATTAGTAACATATGATCTAAAAATAAAGTGATAGATGACGTTATTGTTCTTCTTGGTCACGCTGGTGCCATTGATTGAATTCGTTTAACAATTCATTGATTCGATCTAAAAACGAATCATCGATATTAGCAAGCGTCTGACTATTCCCAAATCCCTGAGTGTTAGTGTTTTGTTGTGTTCCCAATCTAAAATCCCCGAAGATTGTCCATCTTTCATGCTCACATGCACTGTCGTGCTCATCCCTAAACTGTTGCTGTTGGGACTCGATATGTAAATAGTATGGCTGGGATAGGGTGGCCTCAGAATCATCATCTCTCTCATTTTCTCTTTGAATAATATGGATTCAAAAAAAAATTAACAAATTTTCAAAACAATCGATCATGGATTAAAAAAAAAAAATCACAAATTTTCAAAAAATTCTATCATGGATTACAAAAAAAAATTCGATCATGGATTAAAAAAAAAAATCACAAATTTTCAAAAAATTCTATCATGGATTACAAAAAAAAATTCGATCATGGATTAAAAAAAAAAAATCACAAATTTTCAAAAAATTCAATCATGGATTACAAAAAATTTGATCATGGATTACATTAAAATTCGATCATGGATTACATAAAATTCGATCATGGATTACAAAAAAAAACAAACAAAAAAAAACAAAAAATTCGATCGTGGATTACAAAAAAAGAAAAAACAATTCGATCATGGATTACAAAAAATTCAGTCATGGATTACAAAAAACTCTATCATGGGTTACAAAAAAACAAAAAACAAAAAACAAAAAATTCGATCATGGATTACAAAAAAAAAAAACAAACATTTCGATCATGGATTACAAAAAAAAACAAACATTTCGATCATGGATTACAAAACAATTCGATCATGGATTACAAAAAATTCTATCATGGGTTACAAAAACAAAAAATTCGATCATGGATTACAAGAAAAAAAAACAAACATTTCGATCATGGATTACAAAAATTCGATCATGGATTACAAAAAATTCTATCATGGGTTACAAAAAAAAAAAAACAAAAAATTCGATCATGGATTACAAAAACAAAAAAAAATCGATCATGGATTACAAAAAAATCAATCAAGTATTGCAAAAAAAAAAATTCCGTACGGGACTCGCCGATTCCGTACAGTGAATCGGCGAGTCACTGTGCAGAATCTTCCGGTTCTCTCTAGAACCGAGAACCGAACGATTCTCGATTTTTTCGCCGATTCGATCCGTCCATGGCGATTCCCAAATCGAACCGGGCGAGTTCGGTTCGACTAGGCGTTTTTTTAAACACTGCTTGAGACCGAAGCCGTGAAGCATGCCCAGTTTGAGTGCCCATTTCCACTGCCCCTTATAATTCCCCTTGCTCTCTCTCTCTATCTCTAGTGCCCGCACATTGCATCTCTCTAGTGCCCGCACATTGCATCTCTCTCTCTCATAATATGAGGGGGCATCCCTGAACTAAAACGAGGAAAATGAGCTTAGCAACAAACATTTTGTGAAGGACGACGGCATGAGTGCCTCGAGAGCCCCTTAACTCCAAATAAAGACAACTACCATCATCCTCATAAATTACTACATCCAAATCCTCTCTCTCTCCCTCTCTCTCTAAAAAAATAGCCCGGGTTTAATTGGTTAGCACTTCACGGTTTGCAACGCTACACTCAATTCCTACAAAGGGTAAGGGCCTTCTCCTCACTGACTCACCGATAAAAAAAAAGAAAGAAAATAAATCTCTCTCTCTCTCTCTTTTTTTATACCATCATCCTCAAAAATGACTAATCCCTTATATCCAAAATCTCTCTCTCTCTCTCTTTAGCATTCTTCAAAAACTCTCTCCCTAGGGGAGTAATTTTATGGAATAGTAGTACAATAATATAATGGAACAATCTTAAAAAAATCATGTTAGGGCCATTTGTTTGACCCTAACTTTTAGATATATATTGTTTTCATTCGATGAGCAATAATAAATAAATAAAGGGTTTCGTTAGACTACTCTTACATATAAGGTATATATTTAATGTACTCAACATTTTTGGACATTTAATACTCTTATCATATAATGCAGTAACTTTTTGTTTATGAGTATTTTTAAGTAATTAGTCCATGGCAGAGTCGAAATTCATAGTAAAAACAAAAGTATTTATTAACTATAGTGGATAGTGAAAGCATTGTCATGATGTGTGACATCACCTTATTGAGCATTAATTGTTTTTTAACTATTAATATAATGTCACTAGTTTTTTATAAAAATATTCATTTTACTCCTCTTAATGACCAAAAATGCATTTTCTTTGAAAATTTTGTATTACAAATAGCGTTCATAAAAACGAACCGGAACAGTTAACAGGACCTAGGCTTGGAAATGGTCTAACCGGTAAACCGGCCGATTCAAGTGCTCTAACCGAGCAAACCCCGGGCGGTCCAAAAAGTGTTGAAATAAATAAAAAAATCTATTAAAATATGAAAAACATATAAAGAACTATTAAAACAAAACACATTCAAATGAAGTTGAAATTTAATGAAAAAAATGGATTTTAACCCATTTTAATGAGAATTTATATACTTTATTGTATTTTATTTTTAAAAAAAATACCGGTTGATCACCCTAGCGGCCTAAAACCAGAATCGAGCGGCCTAAAACCAGAATCGGCCACTGGCCGGTTTCGATCTAACTGGGCGATTAGCTGTTAGATTAGGCGATTTTGTGAACAATGATTACAAATCAATGGTTTCTAAGTGTCAAAAAATTTTGAGGACTTTAAGAGACTACACCACAAATGGTGTAGCATAATAAAAAAAAATACACATAATAAAAAAGTATTTTTCTAGCCTAATTAATATGGCATAAATATATCTATAACAATTTTTTTTATTTTTAATGTTTATATCTACGACATTATCTATGACAGATATAACCATTTGAAACAAGAAAATTGCCAGTATGTTTGTATGTAGGAGAGAGAAAGAGAGGATAATGTTCATGGGAACGTGATAAAGCATGCACCTTAGGGAGCTTCCATATAAGATGGAGGTCTGGCCACGGATGTTATGGTACCATGTATATACAAACACATAGTAGTACATGACCAAACCAATGCTAATTCAATATGGATGGCATTCCTATTCGAGAATATCGTTATGTAGTTGATAGTGCAATCCAGCTAACAAATATACATGCATTATTGTCAATTGACAAGCTACCTAGGTAGCATGGACATGCGGGCTCATGTCATTTTGCACTCATCAAGACAACAACGATGAGAAACCCATTTAACATCAATATTTTTTAATACATCTTATATAAATCTCATTACAAAAGTATTTAATATCAACTAAAATCTCACCTATTTTTAATAATGAATACAATATGATTTCTAAAAAACCAATTTTAATATTAGCGTTTCTTACCATAGCAAATGTTCACAGTTATCTGTGTCTTTCTTAGCTAAAAAACATATGAGATTGTATATAATAAGATCATTTACTTCTGGTACAAGGAGCTCAAAATTACTTATATCTATCTGATGTAAAATCTAGTAGCATAGTTGTATCACAAATTTCAAAAAAATGTCTTTTACAGTATGAACCTCGTTAATAGAATAAATGCAGTCACCCAATTTTACATCCCATAGTCAAGATTAATTTACCACCTTATACCAAAAGCAAATAGTTTCCCTATATACTTTTCCAACACTTAGTTGTGGATGTAAAGAAAATAACTAATCCTCTTCAAATGCAATGAGAAAACCCTAATAGCCCTGAGCTTTCCTCATCTAAATCACATAAGGCCAATCCTCTTCTTAGCCAGAGGCACCTTCCTTTTTCTTCTTCCTCTTTGTTTTTTTCCTTTTTTTTTTTTGATAAGTCATTGGAGAAGACACGTCCCTATTTGTTTTTTCAGATAGATCAGGGAGTTTGCTTTTTTAAGATGTTAGCAAGATTGAAAACCACAACGTGATAACGTGGTACGAGGGTGTTATTGGTTCAAAATTAAATGACCACCGTACTGCTCATCAGTGAATATTCTAACCCATCTCATTTTTATTTGGGTTAGGTTACCTATACCTTGCTTCCCCTTTTATTGATAAGTCATTGGAGAAGACATGTTCCCCTA
>NW_006499827.1:901576-922805 GCF_000471905.2 Amborella trichopoda
CTTGTTTTTTCAGATAGATCAAGGAGTTAGCTTTTTTAAGATGTTAGCAAGATTGAAAACCACAACGTGATAACGTGTTACGGGGGTGTTATCGGTTCAAAATTAAATGACCACCGTACTGCTCATTAGTGAATATTCTAACCCTTCTCATTTTTATTTGGGTTAGGTTACCTATGCCTTGCTTGCCCTTTTATTGATTCTAATTTGTGCCTAGGATCACTTTTGTTTTCTCCTTAATGTCACTTCCATTTGATTGGGGTATTTGATGAAATACGATAGTCAATTTAGTTAGTCCATGTGGGTGGGGTTACATTTGAAAAACACTCTTTAGTTTAGGTACCAAGAAGGTTGATACCTGGCTATGGTTTGAACCCATCTCAATCCTTATGAAAAGTTATCATCAAGTCAAAGGAGGGGTCTTCTCAGGAACTTCAATTAAATAAAAGTTAAATGATACAAAAAAACTCTGTTTCGTTTTGGTTTTGTTAATCCTATTTAGAAGAGTCACATATAAAATATGTGACCGACTCTTTCGTTTCTTTAGGCCACTTGCCATCTGTCGGAAGTTTCAGATTTAATACCGATATTTTTGCAACTAGTCAATTTAGTTAGTCCATGTAGATACGTGGCTACAGCTTGAACCCAACTCACTCATTTTGAAAAGCTCTAATCAAGGCAAAGCCGTTGTCACAAAACTTCATTCAAACATAGCTCCAACTGTAAAGAAGGTTAAGTTTAAATGTGGGCCTATTGAAATGTGATCCCCTACCTAAACCCATCAATTTAGGATATGAAACGCATTTCAAGTTACTCTAATGCCATTTCTGCTTTAGATCCATGATTTTGTTGCTTAAAAACTTGTGTAGATTTGATGATCTACAAACAATTAAAATAAATAGTATAAAATGTCCAAAAATAAATACTTAAGTAATTTTATTTTTAAGTTTCAAATTCTTTTTCTTTTTTTTTCAGATTTAGATCATCATGTGCAAGGTCCAAAATCGATCCTGCAGATGGATTTTTGAATGAGATGGCATTTGAACTGTGCATTGGCTAATGTTCCAAAACCCCAACCATTGAAAGAGAGAGAGACGGAGATTGTCATTGGTAGGGATTGCAATGGACCCGGTCCGGGTCCAGGTCCAGGTCCATGTGGACTTGACCCGGACCCAACCCAACCCCAATAGTGTTATTATTTAAATAATATTTAATATTTAATGATTTCTAATTAATTTTTAAATAAATATAATTATATATATTTAGTTATAATAACAAGGGTGCGGTTTGTATGGAGCCTACCTTCAAATAGTGTCGAGAACTGTGGTTTCAACATTGGAAATCTTTTTGATAGCCTTAAAACATGTTTTCATCTTTATTTATAAAGTTTAAAGCTTTAAAAATAGTATAGCTCGACAGATCTATGAAAACTTAAAAATCTTAAAAATTGACGGTCCAAAAATTCGTTACAAAATATACTATTTCCAAAACTTGAAATCCATTTTTTTCTCATGTCCATACATCTTGATGTCGAGTGATCAATTTGAAGATATTTGGGCATCAAAACAACCTCTTCTAGTGAAATTTATGTGGTAGGCTTTAATTTCATTATTTAGAGCCTCGACTCTATATAAACTTTTCCCTTTAAATAATATATGTATATATTTAACAATATTTTTAAATAAATTTAATTTTTATTTTTTGGGTCGAATTCAATCGGGTACGGGTCCGGTCTTGTGAGATGAATTAACATAATCATACGTTACGGTAGAGCCTATAATGATGTCAATTTATTTCTTATAGCCTATAAAATGTCAAAAATGTCAAGGTCATATATAACCTATAAGGAAAAAGTTTATATAAGTCGCAACTTTATACCATAGAAGTAAGGTGCCAAAGTTGAAAAACCTTCCAATAGATGATCTCAACCTCAATATGTATAGTATAAAGAAGAAGAAAAGAAATTTCAAGCTTTATAAATAGTTCTTATGACGAGTTATCTTGACCATCTATTTTCAAGAATTTAAAGTGTATAAATTTGATCAATTTGCACTGTTTTTTTTTGGAATTATAAATTTTATAATTCAAGTTGAACATGGATTTTCATGCCATCGTAAGACTTCCAATACCGAAACTACATCTTCAAGCAAAATTTCAAGGTGTGCCACACTTGTATAAGGTGGGCATATTATACAAACCTCACCATGAAAATTATAGAATTGTATATCATAAAATCATTTACTTTGATACAAGGTCAAAACCATCCCTAGCCTGAGGAGTGAAGATCAAAAATTTTAGGGACTTTTGAGCATGATCAGTAGCATATCTGAGCCATCCGGTTTCACATCCAAGAGCCAATAATAACTGTCACATTTTATTTCCCATATATTTATGAGAGGACGGTAGCACCTCAAGCAAAGGTGTCAAAACTGGTCGAAATAAGAGTAGATCAAATATTTTGGAATATTAAGTTTCGGTATAATAGAATACCTAGTGGGATGGTTAATCAATATCTCTCCCTTTTGCAAAATTTGGCCCACGTTTTTCTAGAAGTGCAGGTGGTAGATGAAATAGCCTGGGAGTTAGAGAATGATGGATTGTTTTCAGTTAAATATGTGTATAAACTTTTTTTTCATGATCGGTAGTGGTGGACAGATTGTAGGTTGTCGGGTATACAGAAGTAGCCTATTCCACATAAGGTTCAAGCTTTTTTTTTTTTGTTGTTGGCAATGCAAGAGAGAATTTTAACTGTTCACAATCTTATTAAAAAGGGAAAAAGTACTACCAAATGTTTGTCTAATATGCAAAAATGATGGGGAATTGGGGACTCATTTATTTCTGCATCCTTACGCAATTATCATTTGTGGAACTTCTAAGACAGAAATCGGAGAACCTTCAAAGTTTTTTCTACCTTTGGATAGAATTTTGAATAATATCCTTCACACCTCTTGGAGTTGGTTTTCTATTACAAAAGAAAGGTGGGGGATCTCTGAAATTGATGTACGTCTGAATGTTTCGAATCTTTTAAATATGAGGCGGATTAATAGCTGTCCGAAGACTTTTTGGACTCCCCTGCTATTTGTAAGTTGCTATAAACTAAATTTTGATGGAAGCTCTTTTGACAATTTATGTGCATCGTATTTGAGAGGAGTGGCTAAAGATTGGAATGGGAATGCCTTATTTGCTTATGCAGGACCTTGTGCAGTGGTTTCCGCTAATACCGCTGAAATGGCTTCACTTCTACCGGCATGACATTAAGGGGGGAGCTTTGTGTGGTTGAGGGTGACTCCTTAAACACGATTCAACGGTGCAAAACGGAGTGGCGTGTCCCATGGGAGGTGCATCAGTTGTGACAGCAAATTTGGATTTGACTGATAAGTTGGAGGTCTCCTTTCAACTAAAACTAAAAAGTATAATTAAAAGTATAATTAGATCAGTTGTTCTTAGTTCGTATTAAAAAGTATTTGTTGTATTAAGAAATATCTTTTTTTTTTTTGACAAGAAATACTTGTTGTAATTTTTTTTACGATAAAATATGATATTTATTATATTATTTTTTTTTTTTTACAAGAAAAAAAAGAAGATGTTATATTACCTTTTTTTTTTTCGCTTGTTGTATTACTTTTTATTTTCTTTATTTCTTTTATCATATTATTTCCTTCATTTTAGTTTTTTTTTAAAGACAAAAGTAAAAACCTATCTTCTTCTTTTTTTTAATGAAGATAAATTTTAGCTTTTTTTTAAGACAAAAGTAAAAACCTATGTTCTTTTTTTATGATATTATTTTTTAAAAAAAAATTATGATATTATTATCTTTTTTCTTTTTCTTTTTGTATGAAGATAAATTTTAGTCTTTTTTTTAAGACAAAAGTAAAAACCTATCTCTTTTTTTTATGATATTATTTTTAAAAAAAAATTAAAAACAAAAAAATGAATTTTGCACAATAACATCCCAATTGGGATTCAAACTTGGAACATCACGCATAAGAACCAATGCTGCTAACCATGGCAACCCCTCACGTGCTACTAAAGAGTTTTGTACAATAATCACCTATATTATATGAATTTTCAATATAATATGGCTTAGCACAAATCCTACATCGAAGAATTGTAGAAAGTGTAGAAGGTATAAATACTTTTACAAAAGCTTTAACACTAGCGCCATGGAGAGAAAGGGTACACCAGTTATGATATTTTGAAAAAAATTACCAAAACGTCCTCATGTGACGACTCCTCTAGGATCGGACGATTTTCGGTTCTACAGAAGAATCGGCACGGGGTGCCCGATTCCTGCATCGATTCTCCTCTAGGATGAGACGATTTCCGGTTTTGTAGAAGAATCGACACGAAGTGCCCAATTCCTGTGACTCGGGCGAGTCCATTGCGACTTTCCGATTTTATAGAAGAATCGACACGGAGTGCCCGATTCTTGTGATTCGGGGCGAGTCCATTGCGACTCGCCAATTTTTAGAATCCTATTGCAGATGCATTGGCTAAAAAAGGGGTTACTATGGAGTCTATTGTGGTTGCTGATGACCTAAATTCCATTTTGTAACTTATTGTAACATCTTTTAGCCATTAATAATCAAAATTGCCGATTCGCCCGATTCTCTTTTAAGATCGGACGATTTCTGGTTTTGTAGAAGAATCGACACGGAGTGCCTGATTCCTGTGTCGACTCGGGTGAATCCGTTGCGACTCGCCGATTTTTAAAATCCTTTAGAGATGCATTGGCTAAAAAGGGTTTACTATGGAGTCTATTGTGGTTGCTGATGACCTAAATTCCATTTTGTAACTTATTGTAACATCTTTTAGCCATTAATAATACTTTCGGATATTGTCAAAAATAAATAAAAAAACCTTTGTCAGCCTTTTACCAAATCTAAATGTTCTATAAATCCAACCATAAGTCATGTTTAAATTACAAGTAGGACAACATCTTTTCTATATAAACTCTGATTCATTAAACTTTTGAAAAATCAAAACACAATTGATCTTAACGATCACGCACATCACATAGCACATTTTTGCGCCGATATTGAATGAAACGGCAGGGAAATATAAACCGCAAAAAACATTCAATACAAGTCAACATGGATAGTACATATGCACGCACACACACACACATAGCTTCACCAAAAGAAAAAAAGCATGTCAAACAAAAGTTTGACAAACCTAATCAAGTTATAGATTGTATATTATAAGACAATTGATCTTTAATAAGTCACCCGTATCCATCAAATGTCAAACCTAACAATTAGAGATGTATCATTTTTAGGTAGTCATTTTTCACACAATTTCAAACCAATTTTCTCATACATTAAACAGGATCGATGACACATCCAAGCCACAAGATTTTTACACCTAGAGGTGATTGTGACTTATTAATAAATGCTCTTATTTTATACTTTTGTCATCCTCCTTAGGGCCAAAGATAAAAACAAGAAACAGAAAAGTGGTTCTCAATTTGCTTATTTATTAAGAATAACAAAAGAATTGCCAAAGAATAGGGGGTATGGTGTGCTGATGTCATGCTCAGATAATATGAGGCATTGATGACATGCTTGCACTAAGAGGGGTCTTTTTGTACCTAAGAACAGGCTTTCATTGTGCTCTTGTAATGACATGTGATCTTTTTTTCTTTTGGGTGGTTAACCAGGGATCTTATACTACTTATCATGAATTTCCATACAAATAACCAAACTCGCTCCCGCTAAAAAAAATATGAAATTGTCTACAAAGAGACCATTTATATTTATCTTTTGCATATGGAGGTCAAATTAATTCCCATTCATTAAATTATCAAATTAGATGGCTTGGAGTCAGCCACGAGTCAGAGAATTTTATTTTATTTTTAAACTTTACACCTATTCAATGACACTCTTACAACCACCCATTTTGAAATTTAATAGACAAAAATGATTGAAACCTCCATATACAAAAGATAACGAAAAAAACTTATATAAAGTTGCAACCTTATAATGTAAAGGTATGAATGCACTTCAAAAATCCATCAGAAAAAGTAGTTTTAATGTTGAAAAATCATTTGATTGATCATCTCAACATCGACATGTAAGACCATGACAAATAAAAACATTTTTAAGTCTCAGAAATAAAATGCATTTTACAACATATTATCTATATCGTTCATTTTCAAGATTTTCATATGTTTAAAGATCTACTTAATTTTAACCATTTTTTAAATTTAATATTTTATAATTAGATATAAAAATAGATTTTGAGATAATCCTAAGAACATTTTACATTAAAATTATATGCCATGAAAAAATTTGAAGGCGCACCTCACCTCTACAGCACCTCTACAGCACATCTGTATGCCAACTTCACCCAAAGATAAATAGTCTCTATGTAGATAAATCCCAAAAATCACAGCTACTGACTTTTATCATTTTGAGAAGCAATAAGTTAACTTCAGATAAAAGGGATTTTAAGGTTGTTAAACACGGATAATTCATAGATTTGTCAAAAAAAAAAAACATGGATAACAAAAAAGAGGAGCCATTAGCATAAGGCCTAAGCTTTACAATAAAAAGTAAAAGCACACCTCTTCACGCCTAGGCCTTACAATAAAACGCAGAGGCGCACCTCAAAACACTGCCCAAATATGCAGTTCTAGTTCCAAAAACCATTATAATGGCCAGAAAATGTGCACCCATAAAGTGCGAAATATGAAGCTCCAAAAATGGTGCAAATCTAACGGATTTATGAACACTAAATATGGACATTCCAAAACATACGTTACAAGAAACACTATTTCTAAGGCTTGAAATCCTTTCTAGATGATCGATTTGCTGTTTTTGCTTTGCCAAAACAGCAATTTTCTGCAAGATTCGAGTCGAAACCCTACACCAACTTTTTCCATAGAAAAAACATGGACAAATCCACCGAAAAGACATGAACAATTCATAGATTTGTGGGTGCACCCATGCACGTGAACCCACATTCAAACTCAAAAGCATTGTATCCAAGAGAATATGATTATCCAATACAGCATGTTACAAAACAAAATTTCCAAACTATTATTTATCATTATTAGCTTCTAATCTATGAATGAAACTGTTGAACCCAAAAAAAACACAGTTTCTCAAAACAGACTGGACATTCCAAGAAATGCTCATTTGTGAGATGCAAACAAAGAGCTATCCCCAAAACCAATAAAAATAAATATAAAAAATAAAAAATAAAAAAGATAGATTTACTCACTAGTTCTCTATGTCTTAACTGAGGTATGTTTTGGTTATGAAGTCCATATCGGAGTCCTTGCCACAAACCCATGATCCATCTCCTCTCGTATCCATAAAAGAATTAGTCCATTTTGCTCTTTCGTATTTTACTTGTCGCAATAAATTCTTTATGACAGAACGCGTTTAGGGGCTGCCCAAAACTTCACTTTCTTGTCTGCCCCCGAAGTGGCTAGAACTGTCGCAAACTCACCCCCTGATACACAGATGGTAGCAAATGCAAGATATAATAATATAGGCAAATATGATTCAGTAAGTCATATGAGTAGCTTATAAAAACTGGTTATGACTGATTAGCACTTTCTTCTGTCATCGATGTTAACAATCTGTTACCCTTTCTGTTTTGATATTTGCCATATAAAATTGATCTTAGACCTTATACGTGCTTGGATCGTCATGAAAGAGAGCACATTAAAAACTGGTCTTCGATGAGGTAGAAATAGATAGCTAAATAATAACTATAGAGGTACCTGTCAGGATAGGCTGAGATGCCCAGGCAATTCCCATGATATCACCTGAGGAACAAGAAGCAAGGAGCAGTTAGTCACAGGTATCTTTCACCAGGATAAAGTTCAGCTTTTCAGTCATCCCAAATTCCAAATGCCTATAGTTTATCTGTATTCGAGCATAGGAGTGCATGTATTATAGAAGCAGCAGTGAAACACAAGCTTAAGGAAGCCTGAGATCAAGATATATATGCTTCAGAAGTCAGATACATTCAGCTTGAAATAGAGTGGATGCAAATACGATCTTACATGAAAAAAATATGGTAAAGAAAGGTTCCAAAAGTATACATAATAGGCATCCCATTCAAAAGATGTCAGTATGCACTGAAAAAAAATCTCAACTACAGAAATAATCAAGGGAAAAAAAAGGGAACTCCTTGCCTTCATGTGATTTATCAGCTGTATCCAAGATTTCTCCACTTTCCATACTTAGCCACTGCAACATGGATCCATGGGTCGCAGCCAGTATCTTTCCATCAGGCGAAACACTGAGGCGGTCATAATGCAAAATTGAGCCATTTGCATCGCGTAGTGGTATAGGGAACACCTTCAAAGTCTTTGGGTCTTCATCCAGATGATATCGAACTAGAAAAAAGAAAAAAGTAGTAGCATAAGATATCAGTGCAATAAAGCCGAAAGTAAAGAGCCAGGGCCAATCCATTAGGCATTGCCAATGCGGCAAGGCAATGACAGTGCCTAAGATTCGAAATGAGAATTATCTATTAGTAATACATGTGCATCATATATATACATAAATACACAGAAACAAACATGTCAAAACATCTCCAAAGAAACTCCCTAATGAAAAGGGAAGGTACAACAACAGAAATGCTTAAATGCCAATTAATACAAGAACAGAAAGAAGCCACCCCAATGGCAACATGAAAGCGACAATGGTAACTCAAACACCACAAACTAGTATCCACACAAAGGCCATCCAATTGGTACCAACCATTAAATTTCCACCAACGAAGAAAATGGATACCCACCATTAATATTCCATATCCTGATGGAACCATCCTTTGATGCTGTAATGATTTGTTCTGAATTTGGAGCAAAGCACAGCCAAGTCACAGCACTCTGAATGTTGACATAGACGTTTAGAATCTTATGAAAAGGAACGGAAGAAAGACATTGACGATACTAACAAGCTAAGAAATAATAAATAAATAAGTAAATAATGTAGACACCTTTGCATCAGATTTAGGATACCAACATGGAATGAGTAATCACTATTGAATAAATGTTCTTTTGCAATCACATAAAACCTCAAAACAAAAATTCAAATAACCTTTTTCTCCTCTTGATCAGCCAACACTCAATGGCATTTCAAGCAAAAACATGTAATAGTGCCACACTAGATAGGTCTGAGAAGCAAAATTAGTCAACTGTAAACAGATGTGGCTAAGAATAAATAGAGGACACATACAAATTTGACATGTCCTGGTGTACAAAACAACACTCATATAATTCAGTAATATGTCCGTAGCTTACAATTACAATCATCTGGGTAAATCCAAATATACAAGATCATTGATTGAACCCGGGATCATCACTTTGCTCACCATGACAACCAAAAATACTGCCGGCCACCGCTTTCCAGAAGGAAACACACGCAGTTGCCATCATCCCAAAAGATAAATGCTAAACCGGAACAATTGATATGATGGAACCCTCTTAGAGAAGGGTAGTAGTTTTATTCTTTTTTCCTTTCACGAGTAACAAGAACACAGTATAATACTCATACTAGGACAATGGAACCTCAGAACATCATCAAAGGGAATATGAACTCACTTAGCATAGAACAGGGAACACCAAACTTAGCAACGTTCTCACCAACATCACCAGCCTCCAAGGGGGAAGAAGAGATCTCAACAAGCAAATAATCATAAGTAATACATGAAAACATCCATAACGACATCACATACTACGTGGCAATATAAGCTGAACAAAAATCCATCTGATTTTTCTCAGATAAAAACTTCAATCTCATATCAAACGAAAACGAAGCAAACTGAGGACAAGCTCTAAAGATGGCAAAAAAAATCTCATAAAACCAAAGGCTTCTAGTGATAACTGCCCTGCGTTTACTAAACTATTTGAAAGCAATTTCTAATGTTAAAGTCAAAGTGAATTAAAGAGGCAATTAGAGGAGCAGAACCTATGCACAGAAGAACCTTCCAGGTGGTTCTTGTTTTTCTTTTTTTAATGTTATCCCAGGTAGAATAATTGAAATTGACAAATCATAAAACTAGGATAAGAGAAAAAAAGAATATGGCAATTAATCAAAACATATAAATTCCATAAAGTTAAAACTGCCATACCTCCCCATAACACATTACAAAAGCATTGATTGTCATACCATATGAACAATATAAATTGCAATCGTACATAACATTATTCTAGTCTTGGCATGTTGGATCATCTTTTTTCCATAAGATTGGCATGTCGAATATCATATGCATAAATTCATCATCATCACCATTTGAGCCATATGAACAATATAAATTGCAATCGTCCATAACATTATTCTAGTCTTGGCATGTTGGATCATCGTTTTTCCATAAGATTGGCATGTCGAATATCATATGCATAAATTCATCATCATCATCATTTGAGCCTTATCTCAAGTATTTGGGGTCGGTTAGTATCATGCATAAATTAATAAATTAAAATAACTAAAAATAATAACATGATTATGAGGGTATGGGAGGGATCTACTGAAAAGGAAAACAGTTCAAACACTTTGTTTAAGATAAGTGAGGGAAATAGATAAATAATGTGCACACAATTTTCACAAGCAAGTGCATAAACTAACGATAGTGGTTACCTTATGACCCTTGAGCTGCATAACTTTTGAAATCTCCTTCACAGCGCCGTCCTTAGCATAAACAATCTCCCACACCTATGCAGGAGGCAACATCAACAAAATGATACTTGTTCTCTCTTAGCATGTACATGATAAGGTGAGAAAGAAATTCAACTTATAATCAGCAACACTGAACTAAAATGAGAACTCTAAACAGAAAGCTCATTAGAAGATGATGACTATTTCTAGATAAAATATTACAACCAGCAATTCTCTATTACAAATAACAGCAAAAAATTTAAACAATACAATTTTCTGAATAGATGGAAAGAAGGTAATGAATAATTAAAAACTGTTACAGCCCTAAAGAAACAACTTTGTTGCAGTAGGGTAACTTAAACTTCCTCTAAGAATATCACCATCATCATCGAAGCCTTATCCCAACCATTTGGGGTCAGCTAAACTTCCTTTAAGAATATAATGAACACGAAATTGGAATAAACTCAAGAAATCAGCAGGGGCAAAGAACTCTGGCTAGTTGATTCAAAATATGTAAGAAGGATATCGATCTCTGATACCTTCACAAGATCACAAGGATAAAAGATCTCGAACAACTTGAAATTTCTCATAAGTACTAGGGAACTTTGCTGGAGTGATCTATCATGAAGAATATGATGCTGATCATGGCCACAACATCAATTTCGAGATCTTGCATAAGTTTTAAAAGCATCCAATATGACACCCGTTTTGATTTATCCAAGTAGTAGTACTTTAATTTCAGTGGTGACCAACCATGTCCAGAAACCTACAGTTAATTCAATGCTGCGAGAACTTTAGTCTTTAGATAGTCATCCCATAATGAAACAGGAAGAAGCTAGGAAAACCTTAAAAGAATTTCATTTTGCAATTTCAATGGAGACATTCTCTTGCTATAAAGAGATAGATAAGAGAAAATGGATAAAGTAATGTACAGATGGGAGTAATGTAAAGATGGATTGAGAAATTTCAGCCCCCTTCTTACTGTTACTCTTGCAAGGTAGAAAGAAGAAAGCATCCCACATTTTTTATTACAAAGTTGCTCAATAGTTTATATTTATATTGCAGAACTATCCATCGGGATTTTCTTTCTTCTCCCCCTCTGATCATAACTAACAACAAGATTATACTCAGCCAAAGATATTCAAGGCCTCACCACCAACCAAAAGGCATCCCTAGAAACCACATGCTTCCCAATGCTTGATTCTCCTGATCAAGTATTTCACGTGGTAGCTTCCATGCAACCAACCAAACAAGAAGGAATGCGAGCTGCCACAGAGCACCATCCTAAGAAAATATTAATATTTCTGTATTAGATAACGTCCATATATACATACTGCTCAATTAAAATAAAATTTTGTCTTTAGCCCAATGCGCATCAATGCCCGCCCTCTGGTATTTGAGCCCCAGGGTCTGTTCCTGTTCCCGCTTGCAGAAGCATGGTGGGAATTTGGTTCTTACCTTTTGTTACAACCTAATTTTTCTCCACTGTTTCCTAGCAGCCTTCATACCTTAGTGAAAGGGCCTCACCATAGATTTACCAAAATATTCATATAGAACCCATTTCAAAGAAAGAGAAAATTCCTTTTTGGGGTGAATCAGTGGCGAGAGGGCCCCTACCCTTAGGAATTGAGCCTAGGAGAAAAGACCTTGCTATATAGAATATCTAGAACATGATGAACACAAATTTTACCCTACATAGTTTGATACCATTTTCCCATGGAAATTCCTGAAATAGTGGTTATTCCTCTGAATAGAAAAGCAAAGCATTGGATTTCAACAGAGGCTTTCCTAATTCATGAAATTGAGAACTGGGGAGGAGTGTTTCACAGCATTTCAGGGGGAGCTTTTTGGGCTTTGACTAAAATATCTCTAACCCCAAGCTATGGATATGCTTGATATTGTCCTTACCGTTTTCATATCTCTTGTTAAGGCATCAGGAAGATGATGATCTTTTCTTTGAATTTTTTCAATTGTGAATTGTACTGGGATAGTAAAAACTGCCACCAAGCGTAACATTACTGTTTAGGGCTGGTTCTCAGCTTCTTTTTCATAATATTGGCCAGATTAACCTTGTTAGAGCCACTAATTAAGATTTTACGTCTCTAAAGAATAAATCTTAGTCCCCATTTTATCAAATACCAAAAAAAAAAAGTAATCTACATATTGAAGAGAAATGTAGTAAAGAAAAACAATAAAAAATAATGAATCTAATAAAATAAAAAATATATATAATTAACAATTCAACATTAAAAATATGTAGAGAAGAATTTAAATAAAATAGAGAGCAAGCCATTTTGCCAACTTCAATTATAAAAGCAGAGATTTGCACATCTTATCAAACACCAACTATGCAACAATAAAATAAAATAACACTATGTTAACAAGACAATAGAGTATTTTTTCTAAAATATACGAAAATAGAAAAATAAAAACAACATAGGAAATTAGCTTTATAATGAATCTAGAAAATACACAAATATAGGAAAACCAACGCACTTCTAATCCCATTTCGAACAACATTACAACATAAAAGTAAAACACAAAAGAAACTTATCTTGTCAAACATCAACATATTGACTCTTTAAAAAGTAAAATAATTTAATATTATGGAGGAAATTAGTTAAAGGTAAGAAGTAAAATCAAATGAATCATACCAGTCACAATAAAATGTAAGTGAAGATCTACTAGAAAATCCAGAGCAAGACTTTCAAACAGCTTGGATGGTGAAGAGAAGAAGCTGGCATTTTTTCTTAATGTAATTGAAATAGAAAAGATGTATAGAGAGGAAAAGCTAATTTCTTTTGAAAACGTAATTATGAGAAAAAGAGATAAAAGATTCATAAAAACAAGTGAGGAGAAAAAAGATTTTAAATTTTGTTCATACCAAAGAGGTATGGAGGACAAAAGAAATCATATAATTTTGCTATTTCTACAATGAATTTTTTATGAAAATAATAAGAGAATAGGGTAAATTAGAGGAGAAGATCTCTAAAATTGTAGGAAACAAGGGGATTTCCGGACAGTATGCTCTTTCTTTTCTGTTCACACCTCTCTCTTAACAAAAAATTTCCCATCGCTCCATCCCTGGACTCCCCCACCCGAGGTCCTCTCATATATTAAGTGTTCTTGTTTGATTGAGTGCCATACTGCCACATGATAACCTCTGAACCGCGACAATCTAGAACTGATAATTAAAGAGCTCGTATAGCACCCAATTATGGAATGGCTAACCTCCCACCTTTGAAAGCTTCCAGACATGGATAACCAAGATTCCCCATGTTGCACACGTCAACCCCATCCTAGGCCTGAGCTTCGAATCAGAATTCAAATTCAAACACCTAAAGAGCAGAGGCTTCCCCTCTACCATCCATGGGGCAAACTGAAACATCTTATAACAAGACTCAGGGCAGGGATGTCAACAAAGGACAAAACCGGACATATTCCGTTGAAAACGGGCACAATTAGCCAAATCTAAAATATAAATATTTCTTAACCTGTCGAACAGTCGACCTCGAATGATTAAATTAGCCAAATGCTGAGGGTTTGTGATCCAAAGCTAGATACTGAAGCTCTGCATGCAATGGCAGTTTCCAAGTAGATCATTGGGACTCCATCACATGGTCCATATTTTTGAACAAATGAACGAAGAAAACGGTAGCAAAATCTCTTATTAAAGCAAGGCCTGTGTGAGATCAAAGAAGAAGTTACCATGCACAAGGAGCATAGGAACAAGCATTATTTTTCACATGATTATAATGTCCAGAAAACAGCACCATGGCAGTTGACATCCGCAACATCGTGAAAATATAAGCAAAAACAATGTTAAGGCCAATTATAGTTCAATTTGCTCAGTGAGCTAGTTCTCAAGTAAGTCTTTACGATCAATACTACCAAAAATATAATTATAATAGTAATGATAAACAATGTATCCACATCACTTGATATTAAACATCATGCAACACTTGAATAAACCTAATCAGTTCTATGAAGTTAGTGGAGAAAAAAAGAGAGGCACTTCATGATTGAAAAGAAAAGATCTTGGCAAGAAAACTATGCAAAGCTAATTATATTCTTAACAGCACATCCAAGAGAAACTGAATTATTTATCAACGGTGCATCCACTCAAGCAATTCATCTTTATTACTAGAAGTGACTTGGAGACAGCCAACCTTGACATCTGCTGTGAAAGCTGCAGCAGCCAGGAAACGCCCATTGGGAGAAATTGTTGTCATAGTATTCTTGAGCTGATTTGTATCAGCAACTCCCAGGAGTTTCCCACTTTTCCCATGCCAAATCTTGATATCAGTACCTAATTTGGTAAACAAGTGTAAAACATCCCAGGGAACACATGCTGAGATTGCCTACTGCATAAAATAAATTTAGTGCCTAAACAACCATAAAAATAACAGGAAAGTCGTGGAAAGCAATTCTGTAATCATATTCTGAGAAAAATTTACAGCTGAAATCCAAAATTTAAACAATCTATTTTTTCTTTTTCTTTTTTTAATTAACTTGCATGGAACTTTATTAGTGAAAACCAAAAAATGTTGAGAATTAAACAGAATTTCAGCCTCCTCTCATGCAATCAGCTTCTTCTTTTTTTTCTTTTTCTTTCTTTCTTTTTTTGAGAATGTTCTTTTTCTTTCCTTCTTTCTTTCTTTTTTTATTTTTTTTTTTTGTTTTGTGGGGTGGGAGTGGGGGGGGGGACAGGGGTGAGTGTTCTTTGATGGTTAATGCACTCAGCAACTGATACATATGGAATCTCTAAAGCCTATACCTGGAAGGGGTGGTGGTTTAGAGTTCATCTATTCCCCATCTGAAAGGAAAAATAACGTGATTCACTTTTGCTGGGAAATCTTGAAAATGTCAAGGACGTAAGGCCTGTTCCCATGTCACATCAAACTAACTATTTTTTGATATAACACCTGCTTCATCACAAGTGATTCTAACCAGGCCTCCACACATGCAAAGCTCAAAACATCTTATCTTTCCTCCCAAACCGAGAACCCTTATTTTCTCACTTATCATATCCCTTGCTGGAAACACCTCCTCACAGCTATCATCCAAAGCCGTTTCACAAAGTCTTGTGGACTTCATGATCCCTCTAATCATGAACACTTCCCCTTTGGACTGGCAAATCACACCTCTGTCTTCGCATTGCTAGATCCATCCTTCCTGAATCTTGGCATCCCGATATCACCAAGGCTACACATAGTGCTCCTGTCAAACTTAAGCTTAGAACTCCCTCTGGTGGACCTCTTCAAACTTCCTTAAAACAGCACTGAGGAGCTTCAATACTTTACATCATCCCCCACCCACATAATCAACCGTCCCGCTCACTAAGGTGCTTTTCTAACTGGAGCCCATGTGATTAAAAGCACATAACATCCACACTTCTCGCAAGGTGTTGCCAAAGTGTAAAATATCATACAGAACATATGCTGAAACAGATGGATTCTAGAAATCTGGTTTTTTCTGCTTTTTCCATGTCCCCAGGGGAACACTCACTTTCATCTTTGGCTAGCCCCGCTAAGTAACAAAGACCTGATGAAGTTCTTGAATCAGCACCCATCTTGCAACTCAAACTCAGACATTCTGCATGCCTAACTTAGTATCCAACAGCTTCCCAATTAGAGTCTATCCAACCACTTCACTTACCCGTGTGTCCACCTCCTCAGACATTCACCCCCTTTTTATCAAACAATGCCAACCCCTTTTTCCAACATCCAAGACCCTCACTGTTTGAGAAGCCATCAACTACGGTCCCTTGACCTTCCTATATGTCCATCCAAGACATCTCCTCCCCTCCTCATGTGTCATAAGCAAACACCCTGCACTTCTATCACAATAAGCCTCTATTTACCACATAAACTGTCTGTCCACCTTCAAGCCATGTACTTCTTTTTTTCACTAATAACTCCCCCCTTCACTACTTAGCATGAAAAGCAAAAAGTTCCCACCTATTCAACATTGTCAGGAAACCCCAATGTGTCCTAGAATATACATCCACAAGTACAAACATCTTCACTATGCTCCTACGCCATTCATCCAAAGAAAACACCAAAACTCTCTCATTATCAAAGCCAAACCCCAAGAGATCCTATTGCACCTCAAGTTAGCCCCTTCAAATTCTACTACAACCTAAGCAACCTTTGTTCCACGCAACCCCAATCTAGAAGCTTTGACATTCCATCCAAAGTCCACTAGCTAGACATTCAATACTGTTATCGGCTCTTCTCAAGAGTCCCTTGCCACACCGCCGTCAATACGGGGTACATCTTCTTATTGGGGAGCTTACCACATGGCCCTTTCTCTTTCATCTCGTCCCCCCTGAACCATTTAGCACATGATATATTGCCTTCTTGGCATCTGCATCCAGATCTAAATTAACCTTGCCTCACTGTCCCCTTTTTGTGTATACAGAAAAAGACCAGATCCAATATTGAATGTGTGACATCAATCATGGCCCCATCTTATCCCCACAAATAGGCACAAGTCAGACAAATCAAACCCATAACAATAATGTTAAAAATATGCACACAATCTCCAGTAGTAATTTCTATTACCAAGCATGGGATTTACACTCATAAGACAAAAATCTGCAAGTCATTAGCCTATAATGCAACCCATCGTTATTTATAATAATTAATTCAGCAAAAGATTGACTTAATCAAAAAATAAAACAATGTCAAAAGATTGAATTAATCAAAAAAGAAAACAATGTTAAACAAGACATCCATATTTGTTGATAGATCAGGTGCCTAAAATTGATGTAGGCGCTACATTCATTCAGATACCAATTACAATCTTCAAACTGCTGTGAATAGCTATCAATCACAATGGCCTTGGGGATCAAGAAATTAGCCACCATAACACCACAAATGTCATAAGCTCGTCTAGACAAGGAATTATGATGCCGTGTGGCTGCTGAAAAGTAAGAGATATCCAGCATATTTAAATAAATAAGGTGAGGCCATCATTCTTGAGTGAAAAAGTTATAAACTCAATCCTCGATGCATCAAGAACAAGGTTGAAGTCAAGCCTTCAACAAGGTAAGCATACCTTCAGAACATGAAGCGATAATCATGCTCCCATCACCGGTTCCATAGCTTGCAGTTGCACCAGAAAGAGTTAAGATAGCTCTCTGGTCATGCACTTTGTGATGTTCCCAGTTGATTTCGGGGAGAGGAAGCTTGGGTTGCTGCTTTGTTCCATTTTCTGTCTTAGTATTAGCCTCACCATACATATATAAGGCAGAACCAGAAATTGTTTGCGCAGCCACAACAAAAGATGATGCATCCTCACAAAATGCAACGGCGGTGGGGTGACCCCCCGTTGGCAAGTTAACCTTAAGTGATCTGCACAATCATAAGATAAAGGCATGTATGAGACAATAAATGGAAATCATATGAACCATACAAGCATAATGGACACAAACTGCTAAAGTGGAGATAAGAATAAAAAGCACTTTGTTTTGATAAAAATGGCTAAGTGACAGCAAGGAATTTATTTTTCTACAGACAACATACTTGAAGCTCTTACTGGAAGCATCATCTAGCTTGAATACTCTGACAACTCCATCTGCGCAAGCTATAAACAGCAAACATAAAATGAAAATCGGCATAAATAAGTAAACTCAGTCTTTTCATTGCATTTGTTTTGATGAATAAAAACTTATCTTTTTGGAAACTAGCCTCATGAGTTTTTATGAACCTATTTTTAGAACTCCAACACAAATTTCCAATATTAACATCTGAATGTTGTTAAGATCAAAATGTATTGTTTATATCAAAGTGTATTTCCAATATATTACTCTTGCATGTAAGAAATGCAAGGATACTTATGAGATTGCATTTGTTTGTCTTTACAAATTATCAAAAAAATGAATGAATGAACGAATAAATAAATGAAGCCATGAGAACCACAAAACTCGACGTGAAAGAATGCAAAGAGGGTTTTGAATAACCCATTTGTATCAGATCAATGGACTCAATAGGGTTCCAGAACCATGCAGGAAGCCAAATATATACAGGTTCAAACATTTGTAATCATCGAAACAATAACGAAATCCAAATTGAAACAAATGATTCAATTTGCATTGATAATTCAGCTCGTACCAGTAGCCAAACTCCGGCCATCACGCGAGAAACAAAGACCAGGTACAGAATCTCCATGCCCCTTTAGAGTGTTCACATCCAAAGGATGGTGCCTCTTATGATGATCCTAAACATCAATTATACACAGAAACATCACAAATTATAGTATGGAACCTTTAACCCTGGATACTACCGTTAAGTAACCCAAAACCTTAAAAACCCATGGCATAAAACACAAGATCATAAATAGCTGAACCATAAATCACCAGAATTTGTACCCTACAAACGACCAAATGAGAAACATCACAAATTACAGTATTGCACAACCCAAATCAAAAAAATAACTGGTAATCAACACTAGACCCTAAATTCCATAGACCACAACACATACCCATAAAGAACCGAATAATAAATAATCAGAAGAACATCACAAACTACAGAATGATGCAACTCAAACCTGAAAATTATTGACAAAAATCCCTAACTTAAAATCCACAGTCTAAAACACGAAACCATAGAGAATACAGCCGTAATCACCAGAAAAATGCACCTTGTGAGCAGTACAACCAGAAACATAACAAATTACACTACGATGCAACCATAAATCGGGAAAACAATATGATCAATAGATCCAACACCTAAACTACGGAGCCTAAAACACGAATTCCTAAGAACTGAACAAGAAATCGCCACAAAATGTACCTTGTCAGCAGCTGATGACTGAGGCTTAGCATGAGATTTCTTTGAGCTCTGAATATGAGGCTTCAAAGGCTTCCGGTTCGAAGTTTCCGGGGAAATCTGGGCAATGAATTTGACTTCATTTCTTCTACGGCGATAGTAATCTGAGAAGATAAAAAGAACTAAGAGGCCGCCCACGATTGCAGAGATGATGGATAGTGGAACCAGAGGAACCCCTAAAATTACAGACGATGAAACGAACGCCATTTTTTAGGGTTTTTTTAGGGTTACAGATGTCCTCTGAAGCTCTTGCTCGGAGGTCTCACAGTGGAGTTCAGAGCATCGAAACCTGCAAGTCTTGGGCGTGCTGGCTGCTGCTCTTGCAAGCTAAACAAACGTGCGAGCTCTGAAACGAAGTGAATAAAAAGCCCTGTGCTCCCGCGGGAGCAATTCGAACATTTGCTCCCTCGGACAAATTGCCTACGGGGGTTGTTTGGATCTTCGAATTACCTTACCAGTTTTTAAAAACTCGTTGAGTCGAGTCGGACTCGTCCGGATCTACTCGAAAATCGTCTGTTACCGAGTCAGTTACACAAAAAAATCGAGAATCGCCCATGAATCATGAGTCTCACTGTTCCACGAAATAACCGGGAATCGCCTGTGAATCATGAGTCTCACCCAAAAAGCGAAAAATCGGGAATTGTTCGTGAATCGCGAGTCTCATCCAAAAAATGTATTTTTTAAGCTTACACGTGGCCGCCTCAAAAGAGTGACATGTGGCACACCTCACCTCACGTCTGCCCCCTCACTTTCCTACAAGCACAATGCATAATAGAGTATCTATTACACACGACTCTATAGATAACCAAGCACCACTCACCCTTCAATGTGGGGTAATTCCCACAAAAAATCATTAAAAAAAGATAATTGAATATATATTATTATAAGATAGAATCACACGAGGCGATGTGGCTGTATTGGTTGACAACGCTGATTTTTCATTGGACGTCTTGAGTTTGAACCCCTTAGCGCACAACAAAGAAAAATTTGAGTTCGAACCCCTTAGCGCACAATAAAAAAATACAAAAAAAACTTTTTGTTGTCAAAAAAATAAACAAAGGCAGAAAATACTGTTGTAAAAAAATAGAAAAAATATAATATAAAAGGCATTTCAAGATAAAGATAAAAAAAGATAATACAACATTTTTTTATTTTTCTTGTAAAAAAAATATAATTTGTTGTCAAAAAAATAAACAAAGGCATAAAATACTGTTGTAAAGAAATAAAAAAAATAAAAAATAAAAGGCTTTTCAAGATAACGATAATACAACATTTTTTTATTTTTTTTGTAAAAAAAATACAAGGTAATATAACAATAATTTCTTGCTAAAAGTAAAACAAAAGGCATAAAAAAATAAAATGTACTTTGGCAGCATCATTTTTTTATTTTTCTTGTAAAAAAAAATAAATAAAAAATACAAAAAGCAAAAAAAAAATGTACTACAACATCTTCTTCTTTTGTCAAAAAAAAAAACACAGATAATCAACAAGTATCATATTTTTCTTTTAAAAAAAATAAAAGATAACACAATAAGTATTTCTTGTCAACAAAATAAAAGGTATTTCTTCATACAACCTAGGAATAAATGGTCTAATTATATTTTTTATTTTTATAACAAGATGGTCTTTAACATAAATTTAGTAATATTGATTTAAAGATAGGATTCATACAATGAGGCCATTTGAAATCTCTCTCTTTCTACTAACAATATCTTCCACTAATTTATTCTAAAAACCTAAAAAATAAAAGAAAATTGGTACGCATTCTAATAATTTCTACAT
>NW_006499827.1:922887-1007567 GCF_000471905.2 Amborella trichopoda
TTAGATTTTTCTTAAATTAGATTTATACATTCTTACTGTACTATTTTTCTTACAGTTGTCAATAATATTTTTCTTACAGTTGTCAATAATATATTTTTAGCGGATTAGGGTTTTCCGCCAATTCGAGATTTTGGTGGCCAATTTTTCATCGATTTAGTCAACTCTTTATTGTAGTCCATATATGATTAAATACTTAATCCATGATAATTCTATGATTTTTTTTTTGTGATGTAAATTTAATGGTCAACATAAGTTCATACACGGAAAGAACGTCTCAATATTCATAAATTGATAAAAACAATGAAAGTTAATAATATATTACCCTCATTTCTTATTGGATTCCTAAAAAATAACATTTATAATGAATTTTAATAATTTTTGTGAATTTTTTTAAGGCTTAATCCGAGCGATTCGGCCCAATTCCGGATTCGGATCTCCGATTCACCAATCTGGATTGGTTTTTGGGATGCCCGATCCTGGTCACCGATCCGTTTTTTAAACCACTGCCTTAAAATATAGAATGAAGGTGCATCTCTAAAATCCTTCGAGAAAGGCGGCTTTGATATTGGAAAAATATTAAATTGATCACCTCATAGAGCTGTATAGACATGGAGAAAAAAATAGATTTTAACTCTCAAACATAATACATCTTGTAACACATTATCTTGGTACTCTATTTTCAAGATTTTCAAGTGTTTATTAATCTATTTGATTTGAACTATTTTTGGAGTTTAAAATTTTATACTTAGAAAAAACAATAGATTCTCGCACCATTCTGTCAAGGTGATTTTAAGTCGACATGTGCAATCGACACAAAACACAACAATCACTATATTAGGGTATATCCATAAACAAAGCTTTATTTTATTTCTAAGTATCAAACAATTCCAAGGTGTCTATGGAGGGCTTGTTAATTATCTGTATTGTCTCTTACAACAGAGATGTGAAATACCTTTGTTTAATCAATCGCAAATGAATCCACCAAGAGGAGGAACATGAGAGAAAGAACTAGCAAGTAAGTCATGCTGCTCTTCTTGGTTGTATGAATTTGGTCAAATAATTATACAACATTATAAATACATAAACATCTTTCGTTTTCTTCTTCATCCTCTTGCATTTATTTCTTTTTCTATTGTTGTTCCTCATGTTGTATCTTGTTTTGATAAGACTATTTATAGTCGTCAAACAATTCGATTGGTAGTTTTCGATTATGTCTAGTACTTGTGATGCGGTGCATGCAATGGTCCTCGTGTCTTGCTATAATGATAACACATGTCTTGCATGATTGTTGTATTTCTATAATATTCATCTCGTCTAAGATGTGTTATGTCATTACTTTATTTGGCACATCATTCTAAAAGAATGTAATATTCGTCATATGCGACTTGTAAGAGAGGGTTTTATATTTCTATTATATCCTTCTGACAAGTTCTGATTTTGTTGCCATCTGGAATGTATTTACAAATATTTGAACGTCACATTTTATATGATAAAGTGTGTAATGAGGAGCATATTTGTCATTGAACCTCACGTTTTATATGGGGCATGCTTATGTAATAGAGCATTAATAGTGTATGAAGTAGATTCAGTGGAGAGTCTCTCAAGTGTTTTAAAATTCACCAGATAGTCTCGTAATGGGCAAATCAATGTCACTATGTAAATAGAATCAAGATCCAAACTAAGCAAGTTATAACTATACGTGTACCTCTCGTACTTTAAATCATAGCAAAGCACTAAAGTGTAATTTTGTGTGAGCTTAATACTTTGATAAAGTATATAATGAGACCATTTGTCTTTACTACAAGGTGGTCACAATTAATCTTGACAGTTGGATACGAAATTAGGTGGTTGCATTTATTTCATTGACCAAACTCAAAGTTTTTAAAAAAAAAATCTCGAACTTTGCGACACACGCATGCTTTCACATTTGATGGTTGTAAGTAATTATGACCTCCCTATACGAAAGATAAATGAATTCATTGTATACAATCCCTAATACTTTAGTCCAAATATGATTTCTATTATAAGAAATTTGAATAAGGCTTCTCAAGGATGTATCATGACAAAGTGAGGATTAGGTTAAATTTATACCTAAATATATCCTAAGAATTTTCGATACCAAAATTATATCTCATGACAAAGTTTGGAGGTGCACCTTACTTTGATTGTTTGAGGTTGCAATATCATGCAAAGCACACCCTTTTGAAAAATATATTTCCTAAAGAAACATATTTTTATTGTTTGGATAGCATATGGATGCAACCAGGGAGATATATTTTTACTATTTTGATTTCAAAAAAGCATTTTTTAGATGAATTCCTAGCTTTAGTTTTGCCTGCATAATCCCCAAACTTATTTATTAGGATAAATTTCCATATCATAACATTCCAATTTTTTTTTCTATTTTTTTTTTTTATTAAAGAATGATTATTTTTTGCTAAACACCTTTTAGGTACAATTCACAAATGCTACCTCCCATACATTTGATCTAAACGAATGGGAGATGGCCTCAACCACAATGTCATGCCTAAACACTTTTATTTTTTCTATAAACCGTTTTGATTCATAATTTGGGATGTCTCATCCTTTCATATGGTTGCACCTATCAATAATATATAACAAAGCATTCGTGACAAAATCTAATGATTGAAATACCCTTGAAAGTTACAGGGATAGTTTGGTCATGTATTTTTGGATTTTTTTTTTTTTGTTGCAATGCTATATTGAGATGATAGCATGCATCAAATATGATATTCATATTATTTGTACAAAATAAATAAAAAAAAATACTATGAGACGTTATATCTTGGCCAAACAGTCAAAGGCGTAATTGTAACATTATGGCTAAAGCTATCACAACCATCCATTCAGATCAGACGGTTGCGAGACTGATATTTATGAATTCCCTCTACCTAATGGCATATAGTAAGATTGAATGAGAGTTATCCAATTTTTAATAGTCAAAACTAGTTGTTTAAGAATTTAAAATCTTTAAAATTAATCAAGTAAATCTTATACGATCAATAAAGGAAACCAATTTTGATATGTAGCAAAAGCTCATATTTTCACTAACATCTTCGAACCCTTAGAAACGCATTGCTATGCTCTAACACCAATTGACACGAACCTTTATATTTTTTTCATGAAAAATATTAAGCACATATATAATGAAGCCGATGATTACAAAATTGTGCACAACGTATTGTTTATACTCGAAATTATGGGTAGGGACTTCACCCCTGCCTTGGTTTTTCAAATGTTAACAAATTATGCTCTTAAAAAGAATCAGGTCCTAAGACCTTAGCTGTCTCGGATCACCAATATAGCCGGCTTCCCTCATATCTTAACTTTGAAACTCAACAAATAAAGCTTTCAAAAGGGATCTGAGATAAAAAGAAAATTTTAGAAAAATAGATTTAGAAAGAGAACGAGGGGAAGAGAACCACAAATAAACAACTAAACCATGTAGACGTAAATAAACAGGGATAAATAATATAACTACAAGATGCAAGAAGAATACGAAAGTAAAGAGCATGGAGATTAGGGAATACAACAAATCTAAACATGTATAACATAGAATAAAAGAGACAAAAACGGTTATGGAGATTCGTGATTACGAAAACAGAAGGAGATGAGGTCTTCGTCGATGAGGTAAAGAGATATAAGTACGAGATGAGGATAAAAATAATAATACAACGTGGAAGAACATAAAATGAGAGAAAGAGGAAAAAGAAAACTAACACTCATAAATAACATATAGTGAAAGTAATAAAATCAAATACAAGAAAAAGATGAAAGAAAATAATATTAAAAAGAGTGTTAAAATATTAAAAAGAGTGTTAAAATAAACGAGATAAATATAAGTAGAGAATTACTCATTGAAAGCAAGAGAGAAGCATAGGTGGAGATTGATTACTAATAAAAGATGATAGATAAAGCAAGAATAATGAATATAACAAGAAGAAGATAAGAGAAATTAAATTATTGAATAAAATATAAAAGAAAAGATGAAATGAACATAAGAGAGAGTGGGGAGATGAGAGAAATGAAAGATATGGGATCTAAGCTACAAGGTAAAAGAAAAAGGAGAAAGAAAAAGCAAATACCCATAACTACAATGAGATGAGCATCATATAGAAAGAATAATAAGCATTTAATTTAAGAGATAAGGGAAAGGGAATGAGATAGAAACATGAATAAATAAGACCTAGCTTATAAGATCAAGAAAAATAAGAAAAGAAAAGTAGATAACATTATCTTAAAGAAAAGAAACACACTAAATGAAAGAAAATAAGTTTTTAATGAAAGGGATGAGAGATGGAGAGAGCTCTACATTATCAACCAAGTAAGAAAGGGGAAAAAGAAGCAAATATATCAAATTAAAATAAATAAGTGTAACAAATAAGAGATAAACGAGCAAATAATAAAAAGAGAAGAGATTAGATGAGAGAAGAAGGTCCATATTATTAAATAGGGGAAATAAGGGAGAGGAGTAAATGCAATATTCGAAATGAAATAAATGCTATCAACAAATGAGGACAATCATGCAATAAAGAAGATGAAAATGGGAGAAAAGATGATGTAACTAATATATGGTAATAATACTACATTAAATGGAGAACAAAAGAAGATAAATATCCTAAATAGGGGAAAGTAACGAAAAATACATATAGATTTAACTAAAATAAATAAATGCAAGAGATGCTTAAAAGAAGAAAGAGAGAGAGTTACATCAAGAAATGAAGGAAGAAATGATGAAAATTATAACCATGTCCAATAAATGAAGATGAATGCTATAAAAACCATAGAAAGAATAAAACAACATTTAGGCTGGGCCCCAGGCCCGGTGCCCAAAGTTGGCACCGATTCGGAGCAGTTGGATGCACAGTCAATTCTGAACTTTCTCTAATTATCCGAACCGTCTTCGATTGATAGTGTAACTTGAAGGAGTTGGTGGTTTTGGTTTTGGATTGAAAGAGTTTAGTAGCATAGGATTTGCTCAAATGGACTCACATTGTGGCTTTTCTCTCAACCTCAACTTTGAGCTTAAGATCAAGGGATTTTGAGCATAGACCAATATTAAGATCAAAGGAACTTGAGCATAACCTAGGTTAAAAAAAATCAAGATTTCAGACCTTATGTTTGAGGCAAAACGGGCTATTTATAGGTAAAATGGACCCATGACAGCCTGAAGGTCGGTTTTATGTGATTTTTAGGTCATCAGAACCTTGATGACTTTTGGATTAGTGCTAGTGCTAGTTGGAATGACGTCATATCATTAATACGACAATAATGAACAAACATTAATTACTCATTCATGCGGTTTGATACAAACTTGTCAGTGTCTGTCGCTATTGGCAATGGCGTCGACGACATTCTGACTGTCTTCAAACGCTGTTCTTGACATGTGTCTTGTTCTGGTGACTATGATCTGGTTCAGATCGACTAATCACAACTTAAAGCTATTCTGACTGCCGCCAGTGACATTTGGAATGGCGTTAGATACCAGTTGGCACGTCATCTTGCTTGCACCTTCTTTTTGATTATCATCCAATAAAACTCCAATAACCTTGAGTTGTACTGACGTCTGACATGTCAGTACGGGGCTGTCATGTCGGCGCGTACAAATGACACATCAGGTGTCATCTCAGTCATGTCGGCCAAGCTGTTTCTCGCCTGGTGGAGGTATCGGGATCTAACACTGGTTGGAATGGAGTTGGCGGCATTGGCACTACCGCCAGACTTCTAGTCACTTTGCAACTCAAAAGAGGGAGGCATGGGGCTTGGTGCTATTTAGACTAGCTCTGGCGCCAATAAGAATGGTGTCAGGCTTCTGGTCTTTTGGGCTGCCTGTTCAGTGACTAACGTACCTTCGGACATTTGGTACGGCTTTAGTGGCCGTTGGGGTAACATCAGAGCATTCCTTTCTAAAATGCTTCATCGTCAAGTCATTTTGAGTTTGTCTTGCCTTATCTCGTCCCTTAGTGCTTTTGGTGGAGGCTAGGTTTACTAAACAGGGGTTAAGGTGGGGTAAATGGTTTAAAATATCTTGGTAGTTTGCTTGGGACATTTCAACATATCCATAACTTATTCAATCGAGATCGAGGTGTCTACACATAGCAAAACAAGGGAAAAAAAAAAAACATGCCAAGTTTCAAATTTTATTCCATAAATAAAGTAATAACAAAAATAAATAATCCAATCACTTAGTAATTTCTTAAAACCAATATTTAATTTTGAACCCTAATAACCTAAAGTTCTTATGAAATCTTAACCGTCCATTTCTAAACCTGAAATTACCTCACAGAGACCTGTATCCCCTAAAGAATCACAAACCAAAATCTAATTTCATTCCTAACTTAGTACAAGCATCCATCGTCAAAATCCAAAATTCTAGGGCGCCCACATTATGGTATAAGGGGGCAAAATAGGAGAGAAAATATATAGAAAATCTTATTGATTTTAGGTACGCAATAGCGTTTTCTCATGACAATATTTGCCCCATTTATATATTGTGATCAATATATATAAAATGGGTAAAGTTGTTATCGGGAGACAAGAAAACAGAAAGCCTTAAATGTTGCTTCTAATCTATATGTATATGAACTTGAAACATATTATATATACTAGAGTAGTGTAAATATAGAGAGATAGAGATAAAAAATTCAAGTTAGAGATAGAATAGAAATTTGGGTAGAGAGAGTGGGTATAACAGTATAAAACATAAGATGTGGAAGAAATGGATTAAGAGATGCCTTTCTAGTGCACATTTTTCAGTTTTGAGTAATGGAAGTCCTAAGGTTTTTTCAAAACATTGAGAAGGTTGAGGCAAGGTGACCCTCTTTCACCATTCTTATTCACAATTGTGGTGTAAAGTTTTGATTTGTTGTTAGGGAATATGGAAGATAGAGGCAAATTCAACGGTTTTAACATTTCAAATAAGGAAAAGCTTTATATAAGGTGTCTGTATAAGTAAGATGTACTTCAAAACTCATCAGAAAATGTTGTTTCATCATTAGAAAAGCATTCAATTGATCATCTCCACTTTAATATGTACGAATATATAAAAACATTTAAATTTCAAGTATTAATAATAGTACATTTTGTAACACATTATCTTGATTGTCCATTATCAATATACTTAAGTGTTCATAGATTTGCTAGATCTGCAATATGTTTGGAGCTTTCAACTTAATAATAGGGGTGAAAAATACATTTTAGGGCGATCATAAGAGTTTTGGTGCTTAAAATACATCTTATAATGAGATTTTGGGGAGCGCCTTACCGTGATTGTTTAAGGTTGACACCTTATACAAACCTCACTCTTCAAATAATGCTCCAGCTGTATCCCACGTGCAATATGTAAATGATACTTCAATCTTATGTGGGCTTAACTTAATGAACTCCTTAGCAGATGCTCTGTCACGACCCTGACATGCTATTTGCTGCAAGGTAAACTTTTTCCGTATCCCATATCTTGGTTTATCAATCTTGGATGCAAGATTATCACATTCGGCATGGGATAAGGTAATTCAAATGTTTTAAGTTAAACTCGACATTCATAAATCTAAGTTATTTTCATTGGGGGGTCACATCAAGACTTGCTTGGCTAACTTACCTATCTAACTGATGTCTATGCCCACTTCACTTGCCAAAAGTATTAAGTGCATGATGTAAAATTTCTTATGGGGATCTTTTGATGATGAGCAGTATCGTTTGTTGAGGTGGATAAAGCGTGCACCCCAAAAAAATGAGGTTTGGGAATTAAAAAGATTATTTGATTGAACAAATCATTACTAGCAAAATTGTAGATGTAAAATATTCAAAACGAATTTCATGTTGTGGAGGAAAGTATTATTGGCATAATATAGGGTGGATAGACATTTACAATTAATTCATAGAGGAGGTGCTCAACAGTCATATATGTCGAGAGCTATTTATAATTGTAAGCCAATTATTAAGAGGAACGCTCGATATATAGTAGGCTAGGATGATAAAACATATTTTTGATTTCACAAATGATTGGGAGTAGGCTTTTAAGGATTTATAATCACGATCTTTTTGCTAAAGTATCACAATCTTTGGCTAAGGTTAATGAGATTGTCAAATGGGGGAGTGTGGAAGAGTATGGATTGCAATATTTTCTTATAACATGGCACCAGATGTGGTGCTCTCTCAATTATATCTAATGCAAGAATTGGACTGAGTTTATATCTCCGACAATGCAGAAGATGAGGCTATATGGGAAGCAGAGAGCGATGGTCAGTTTACAGACAAGTTAGTATACACCGATTACTTTTTTCTATCGGATGAGATGGACACAACCAGCTACCAAACAAATTTGGAAGTAGCTTGAGTTTATGTGTTTCTTATGGTTGGCGATATAAGGTGAAGTTTGAATTGTTGACAATTTAAATAAGATAAAAAATATTTTACCCAATATTTGCTTAATATATGAGGGGAATGAGGAAACTGGGGATCACTCGTTTCTGCATTATAACTTCACAAACCGAGATTTAGTATTAGCATTTTATATGAATGGGTGTGTTGCTGAAGTTACCTTTATAGTCATAAAGATGTACTATAACTCAACTATCCCTAGTAGTTAGTTTGAAAGATTTTTAGAAGGGCATTTTTAATAGGAGATTTAGAGCAGAGAAACATAATGACTTTTGAAGGGAATGAGCTTCCCAATGATAATATTCAAACCTTAATCCAACATACTTTGTGGTGTTAGCTTTCGGTTACTAAGAAAGGTTATGATTTATTGGAAGTTTGTGTAATGTTGAACTTGGGACATTTGGCTAATCAGGGAACTTGTAAATATAGACCGAAATGAAGGTGGAACCCCAATTAAAAGGTTGTTATAAACTCAGATTTTGATGAATGCTCGTTTGGGAACTAGGGATTTTTGAGTATTAGGGGTGCTTAGAGGTTGGAATGATGAAGGCATTTTCTGTTATGCTGGGCCATGTGGATTTACCACAGCTAACCACACGGAGTTAGCTTCTCTTCTATAGGGACTCAAAATTTTAAAATAAAATAACATAGGTGGATATCTTTTGTCAAAGGTGATTCACTTAATTTTGTTAAATAGTGTAATAAGGAGCAGAGATCACCTTGGAGTTTGATATCATATTGGTTGAATATTATATAAATTGCGGCTTCCCTTTAAATCTATTTTCAACATATTTATAGAGAAACTAATGACATGACTGATGGACTTGCTAAGAAGGGGTGTTTCTTTGACTGATTTAGCCATTTTAGATGATTTTAACTCTTTAGTGAATAAATATTGATTAATAAATTATCAATAAAAAAAACATTCAAAAGGATAAAAAGAGGATATTGGGATGATGAAGGTAGAAAGTCTCATTTTTATGTCATACGATAGTGGTAGAAAGGACAAGAAACCATTATTAGAGTTTCGACAATCTGAATCAAATAGCTAATGGCGTGCTTGTCGATTTAAGCATAAACTTTTCCATCTATCAGTAATTATTTATTTATTTATTTTTATTTACTTTTTGATGTTCAGTAATCAAAACTATAACTATACAAAATGTGCATATGAAATAGAACTTCATTTGAAAATAATATTTCTACAATTCCTTTAAAGTTAAAATTAGAATTCCTATAATATCTCTATTAAGATAAAATTATTTATAAAAAATAAAAATTCCTAAAAAATGGGAATTACATTACTAAACTCAAACAAGGATACTTTTCATACAACAAAGGGATAATCTGTATTGGGTCACCACAAAAAAATCGAAGGTGGACGTTAGTTACTTTTTATCATTGTTTCACATTGATATGGGTCAGATCATCGGATTTTCAATCCTGATTGATTCGAATTAGAATCCAAAAAATATTAATAAATAAAAAAATAAAATAGGTTTTTTTTGTTATGGGGGAGGGGTTTAGGTGGGGTATTGGGCTGGTACACATACTTTCCCAGTACTGGATTGGTCCCAACTGATTATTGACCCGCACCAATAATTTTTAAAACATTTTTACGGTTAACTTCCATATTAAGGCTACATATGTACTTATTACTAAATACAATATTGACATTATTACAAGACATTGGTACAAATAAAAGTCATTAACAATTAATTAAAAATATTATTGTACTTTTGTAAAAAATCAAAGTATACCATTACTTGAACATTAGACTACTTATAAAAGATAATATTTAACCAAGTAAATGATTTAAAAAAAAAACACACATATCACAACTTGTTCTGGCCCTATTTTAATGACTCAGCTAAGCTGACTCAAACTCAGCATCTTGTTATGTTGCGTTTCAAGGTACGAACTTGGTTATACAAAAAATCATAAGAATTATTTTGTTATTAAATCAATTTATAAATATCTACATATATTTTAATGTTTTTAATGATAAATTGTGATTTTTTTTCTTGTCATATGATATATTTTTATATTTTCTCATTTCTCTAGATTTTTCAAAATAGTTTCCATCTATAATTTTTTTGTTTTTTCAAATTCCATCTTTTTATATATATTTTTCTTATTTTTTGGGCTTCTAATGTTGTTTATAGTTTAGTTTGTTTTTTTACTGATTTATTTTTAATATTTTATATTTTTAACTCTTTTGTGGTATCATAGACAACTCGGGCATGTATGAGTTCAAGTCCGCTTGAACATGCCCAAGACCCGAGTTACCTAGATCAGGTAGGGCTCAAGTCTGGAGCCTAAGCCTAGTAATTGAATGTTCTGACATTAACCTTTCTATTATGATGGATTGTTAATTATAGAGAAGCCCATCAATAAAATATTTATGTAAAAAAATTGTACCAATGATAAGAAAAAAGTAATCATATATAAGAAAATTATATCAATGATAAGAAAAAAAAAATTTATATGTAAAAAAATTATATCACTGATAAGACAAAATTAATCATATGATTTTTTTTACAATAATATGGGAGTAAAATCAGATACTATATTACAAATTGAATAAACAAAATAAAAACAAGCATTATTCTTATCAATTCGTGAAATTAAACTAGTTGTCTTTCATTTAATTTCTCAGCTGGAGTAATAGCTAGTTTGATTGCACTATGAAATTCATCATATACTAGCGCAAATTTTCCTCACTTATATAAACTTTCTATACTTGCATTAAAAAACTTTACAAACTTAATCAACTCAAGGCGAAATTTCGCCTAAAATCTCGTCCGAAATCGCAAACTTCCGCGCTCTCGTATTAACGCACCAAGAATAGAGACCTGTCGCACGAGCGAGGTTCAGGATGAGTTTGAGGAGGACGGACGGTCAGGATGAGTTCATGGCCTCGCTTTTAATATCTATTTTTTTTCTATCTATTATCCTACTCCTTTTCCCCTTCCCCTCAGAGAAAAAAAAACACAAACCAAAATTTCATTTCCGTCTCTGCGTTGAAGGGCACATTTTATCGTCTTTCAAAAACCCTAACTCCTTCCATTTCACGATTCTTTCTCTAAAAACCTAGCTCTGGTTCGCCGTCTTCGTCTGTTTTTTCCCTAGCTATTGGAACCCCTAGTTCTGGTTCTTCACTGAAACCCTAACTCGCCATTTCTCGGCTGTTTTTGTTCTCGCTCTGTGAAATCCCTAGCGCACTACTGCCCATCTGATTTTTGCTCTGGTTCGTGAAAACCCCTGTTTGTTTTAAAAAAGGGGCTTTATACGAGTGCGCGATGCCGCCTCGAGGAAAGAGAGGGGGTTCAGCCAGGAAGACAACACCCAGGACAAAGAAAGCGCAAGCCAAGGATGTGAAGGAGGAACCGGTGATAGAACCAGCCATTGTTGATGTGGAACCGGTGATAGAACCAGCCACTGTTGATGTGGAACCGGTGATAGAACCAGCCATTGTTGATGTGGAACCGGTGATAGAACCAGCCATTGTTGATGTGGATAAAGCTTCTGAAACAGAGGTTCCCATGGCTTCTTCCTCTCCCACAAACGTTACTGAGCCAGAGGTGCTTATAGTGGCTTCATCTCCTCAGAAGGTCACCGAGCCAGACGTGTCTGTAGTTTCTTCATCTCCTCAAAAGACTTCTGAAACAGAGGTTCCTACAGTTCCATCTTCTCTGAAAGATTCTGAAACAGCCTCTGTTTTAGAGAGCCCTGAGCACGAGAAGGTGCCCGAAAGCGATAATGGTTTGGGTGATGTTGTGATGGAGAAGGAAGAAGAACCAGAGATCCAAGAGGAAGATGGTGAAGCTAAAGAGCACAAGGCTGAATCAATGGATTTCGATCAAGGTAAACGACTTTTATTTCGCTTTAATTTTCTGATTTTTGTTGGTAGAACTTAGGCAATAAATTTTGTACTTGTGCATATATGGATTTTCATAGAAGAAGATGTAATTTTTCAATTCACACGCATAAGAATTTATAGAAAGGGCATGGGCAAGATACAATTCTATATGCTGTATATGTATGGGAATTCAGAGGATACCTAGTAAAGTTAGAGAGTGATGTATTGCATTGGATAGTTCTGTGAGTTTGTCTGCTGCAATGGCTATCAATGATTGAGTAGAGCACCATGTGACTGGCAATTGGCCCTTGCTACTATGGTCTGATTCATTAACCCATATAAGGAACCTTTCTGGGATTCCAACATCCCCTTTCTAGGGAAGATTCCATCATTTGGGCCCCCAACTCCTCGGGAGTCTTCAGTGTATCCTCCTACTCCTTACTGCGTCCCACATTGGATCCCTCCCCTCTCCTTAACAAGCTCTGGTCCATTCCTATCCCCCGAAAGGTCCAAGACTTTGCTTGGATCCTCCTTCAAGGTTGGGTCCTAATCTTGGATCAACTTCAGTAGCGCGGTCTTTCCTTCTCCTAACCGTTGCATTTTGTGCCTTCAAGAAGAGGAGACCATACCCCATCTTTTTATACACTGCGTGGTGTCCTCCTCCTTGTGGCCTCCCGCCTTCAACTCTTTGGCGTTCAATGGGTCACCCTGTTTCCCTATCGCAGCTCTTTTCAGGTCGGGTCAACTCTGTCCTCCTTTCCCTGCAAACGGAAGAAAATTGTGGCGTATTTCGATGGTGGCTCTCCTGTGGTCTATTTGGATAGAAAGGAATGCTAGGACTTTCCGTGGTGTTGCTCGACACCAGTTCCCTCTTTTTGATTCCGTCCTCGCCTTGATCTCCTTCTGGGCAAAAAATATTTCAGTCTTCACCTCGTTCCTCTTAACTCACTTTTGGGGTAATTGGGAATGCCTGCTATCCCTTGCTTCCCCTTCATCTCAGATTAGGGCTGTATGGAACCCTCCTTTCCCTCGGGGGGAGTGTAAGTGGGTTCTTCTCAAACCTGAACACTGATGGATCTTTTCTTGGGAATCCCAGCCCACTGGGCTTTGGTGGCAGCCTCGCCAACTTTGAGGGTGTTTGCATTTCTTTCTCAGGGCCCTTAGGAATCTTAGAATGTGCCATAGCTGAAGCCCTGGCATTGCTCAAAGGCTTCAAGAGGGTCTCCCAAGTTGGCACACAATCCACTGGTGTTCTTGTTGAGTGTGATTTCAGCAATATAATCCTTTGGGCATCCAACCTCAAACAGCCCCCTTGGCGCGTGACATCCATCTTAGACCAAATTGCCTTCATGTGCAGATCCCTACCGCCAGTCACCATCAAATATATTATCCAAGGAGCCAACACAGCAGCAGATAGCCTCACAAAGGATGGAGCTCATAGTGTTCTTGGCACAAAATTGATTTCGCTCTAACCTCTCTCCGTTCTCTCCTCTACAGTTACGTCTTCCTTCTCTATATTTCTCTCTCTTTTTTCTTATGTCCTTCTCCCCACTTATATATATTAAAAAATAAAAAAATAGAAAAAGGGGGATATGAAAGAAAAAGGAAAAGAAAAGGAAGAATTCTCGCTGATTCTCCCCTTCTTCTACCCATCAGTCTTCTTTCTTCTTCTATCAACCTCCCCTATTACCTTCCTCTTTATTCTCAATCTTATTTCTCTTCTTGTTTTGGGGTTTTTACCTTTTCTACCTTCTTGCCTCTTATCTTTCTTCGTATATCTCTATCTTTTATCTTTGTTTCCCAGGCTGTACTGTTTTCTCACATTGCTGCTCAAACCCCACTTCACCTTCTCTCTCTCTCTCTCTCTCTCTCTCTCTCTCTCTCTCCTTCCCCCACATTTTCTCTCTTCCTCTTCCTCTTGCTCTTTCCTTCCCTTTCGCAGAGTACTGTGGTTCTCTCCCTCCCCCCCTCTCTCTCTCCATCTCTCTAGTTTCTTTTGTGTGAAAGAACCTCGAGTTACCATAAGCCGCATTTTTTGGGTCTCCAACCAGGTTCACTCTAGCAATCCAAGCTTACGCTATGCATATTCTTTCCTCATTTCTTATCCAAAGAAAAATCCTTTCCTTATTTTGACATTTCTAGTACGTTCCTGATTATAGAATCTTTTGTCCTCCAGCATCAGTGTTGCTTATTTCATTCTACACTTCTCTAACCTCTCAACCAGTGGTTTAAAAAATGGATTGGTGCCACGGATCGGGAACCCCAAAAACCCATCCGGATCGGTGAATCGGCGTTTCGGATCGGGAATAGATCAAACCCAATCGATTCGGCTTTAAAAAAAATTCAAAAAAAATTATTAAAAATCATTATAAATGTTGTTTTTTTGGAATCTAATAAGAAATGAGGGTACTACATTAATAACTTTTATTTTTTTTGCATCAATAAGCGAATATTGAGATTTTCTTTCCCATATGAAGATTCTCATCAAACATTTATTAAAACATAACTAGATACAATATTATACATTGAAATTAGAATCATTGGTTTGTATTTTATTATTTTATCATCATTTTACTAAACACATAAAGTGAAATTAGTATCACATCAAAGTATCAAACATTTATTATTTTGTTTTACTCATCCAAAATTATTACAACCTAAGTATAATAGTATATATTGAAATTAAAGTTGTTGGTTTATAACTTTATATTTTATAATTATTTTATTGTATAAATAAAAATCTAAAATGTCTTATAATATCATCTAATTTAAAAAATCTTATTTTCAATTATAAAAAAAAATAATATATTACAAAATTTATAATATAAATAAATTAATAATAAAGTACAAGATTGGTTATCATTGTATAATTGTTAATTATAATATAATAATAAACATGTTTAAAAATTATTAGAAAATGCTTCCATATCATATGATTAAAAACAAAATAATATCCCCCATAAATTTTAATGTGATCATATTCATATGAGTATACTGACATAAGTTTAACCAGTTATTAAGATAAATATTAATACGACTTTCTATATAATTGTACTATTTTTTGTAAATGAATTAAATAGAATTTCTTTATGTAATTATATGCAATTAAAACTTAACTATATGTACTTTTATTTTTTGTACATTATAAGAAAAGGAATAAATATTATTAAATAATTAAATAGAATTTCTTTATTTATAGTATTAAAAATATTTATAATTATACAACAGCATTTGGTGAAAACTACGCATTATTTTGAAGATGCTTGGAGCGCTAAGGGGGGGAGCAAGTCCCACATCGGGGAATTTAGGAAGAGCAAGGCTTAATAAAAGTCTTGGGCTTGAACGGTTGGTTGTCACATGCAACGCATGCTGAGAAAAACTACTGCAGATGCGTTGTATCATGTGGCTTGTGGATGAAGGCTGGCCAATTGTACTTTCCCAGCAAAAAGGTGAGGTGCTCGTAATTTTTGAAAAAAAAATGAAACAGTAGTACAAACGTGGCAGTCCATGACGTAAGCAGGAGACCCCGTTATGTCAACACTCGGTTTAATGTGGAGAATTGTCCGATCCTGTTTTTTCGTTGGACCCGACACGGGTTGGACAATACCCTATCCGGATCGCTCGATTCCGGATCAGGTCACGGATTTTTAAAACACTGCTCTCAACCAATTAAACATAGTTGTTATTTATTCTTATTGTTTCCTTTTGATACAAAATTTGTTGTTATTTCATTCCTTAGGGGCCCTTTTGGTTCCCCAAAAATGGGACTCCTGGAGTCCCATTTAGAATGACCTGTTGGTTCCTTCTGAAGACATAAATTGACATTTCGTAGGGAGTCCTGGATTCTCATTTTAAGCCAAATTTTAGGAAATATCAATTCCATCGATATTTTTTAAATGATAACATGATGTTAATAGTAATAAAAGATATTATATTTTTATATAATTACTATAATTAGCCGACTCCAATTAATTGGGATAAGGCTTGGATGATGATGATGATGATAATTAGTATATTATATTATAATAAATTAATAATATCTTTACAATACAATAATATTATTATAATATATGATAATATTTTTATAATATAATAACACTCTAATATCATGTTAATGCTAAAAAATATATTAAAATATTATCATTACAATATAATAGTTATTATATTATTTAAGTATTATAATTGATATAAATAATTCTAATAATAGCATTGTAATAATTAATATAGTACTATATTATCATATTAATACTAATAAAATAATATTATGTTATTGATAAATATTATAATTGTGATGTTAATGTTTGAATGCACATGTTTTGTGAAAATGTAATGTTTTTTTTTAATGTGTTGGCTTTGTTTGTGAAATGTAATGTTGGAATGAAGGGATCTCACCTTTGCAGGTATTGATATTATATTTGAACTTGTTGAATTTTTTAATTTTTATCTTCAAATATTGGTTGTTGCTAGATATTAGAAGACAAACTTGGCAATTTCGCCATATATTCCTCACTTGGACAAACACTAAAAAGGACTAAACAATTTTTAAGTGCAATAATCACAACATTGAGAATGGTTATTTTTTAAAAAATAATGATACGAAGAAAATTTTTCAATTTCCTGAGGATACATCTTCCAGGCAATCCAAATAGTGAAGGTGCATGTTCTAGATCTTTGCCAATTATCCAAACAACATACATCCATCTTCCAGGAAATGCCAATTCTAGGAGATACCAATTCCAAAATACACATTTCCCTAGGAGTTCCATTTCTAGGGAACCAAATGGGGCCTAAGGCTTAAGATGATCCGTGGTAGCGCTTAGTTTGTTATACCGACCTAGCCCCTCGTAGAGAAAGATCTACAACACCTATGAACGTTTGTGCTTTCTTCAATTTGCTCTATCAACATTTCCATATAGAGCTCAATGATGCCAACTTGATAGAGCAGTGGTTTGAGGCAACCTTGCTATTGCGTGTTAGGTCACCAATGAAAATGAGCTTCCCAATCCATTAAGATAATAAATATGTTAATTGTCATAATTTAGGGTCCTCATAGTTATTGAACCCAATCAAATTGGCACCAATAATTCAGAAGTTGTTCATGGAGTGTGAATGGCTAGTCTATCCACAAACTCCATGCAATTCTTCATTCTTGTGGTTATCCTACTGCTCCCTTTTCTCTCGTTGGAAACCTAATTACAATAAAATCTTCCCCATGCACGATGTTTGATTTGTGTTGCTCCTAAGAGAATATATTTCACTGTATAATTGCTCCATGTCACCGAGGTTATTGGGTCTATAAATCAGAGTCAAAGCATATATCAATGTGTGAATATAATTCTAGAGATTGAATAACAGAAAGTTCCCCAAGGATGCATCTGTGATCTTTTCACACTGTTATTATTCCACATGATGCATAAAATTGATTTCCCTTGAAGCACCTCCAGAACAATAGGCAACACATCCATATCTCCTTCCCACCATCATCAGACAACATTTCCATCTAGTTTCTCTAAGTTTTCTTCCTACATAATCAATAAACAAAAATTTGGCCGTCTTGTTGCCTAGGCGCTTAAAAAAAAAAGGAAATTCAAATCCACCCAAACAAAAATAAGGCCTGGTATTGGCCTTCTCTCTCACTTTCTCTATCTCTCGGGTCTATGTGCTCTCTCTACATTTGAGAAGAAGAAGGAGAAGATGGACTCCAAGTGTTCGATGCGCGGCTTCTCTCTCTCTCTCTCTCACACACACACACACACACACACACACATGCACACACAGAGATACACATGGACCCATATGCTCCTTCTTTACATGTAAGAAGAAGAAAAAGAAGAAGACGACCTCCAAGTCTTCGATGTCAGGTCCCTCTCTCTCACAAACTCTCTCTCTCTCTCTCTCTTGACATATCCTCCAAGTGTTCGAGACCTCTCTCTCGCAAATATAAATTCAAAAAAAGAAAAAAAGAGAATGATCGTTAAGAATTTCATGCGAGACCTCAAACACACACATACGTGCATGCGCACACACACACATGAAACATATATGCACACACATTCACAAAATACACACACAAAAAACAACATATGGCCCCCACCCCAACCCCTTCCCTTATGGGCCACCTTTGTGTCTCGGTGCCCACTTAGGCAGCCCAGACCCTTGACCGGCTCCGCCTTTTTGAACATTGTGCATAATATTCACAACTACTCCTTTATGTGTCCTATATCACTCTATGTCCTTAACCCCCTCACGTTTCATGATTGCACCTTTATACTCATCTTCATTTGTTTGTATTGGGTGCAACTAAATTTATTCCACTTTCTCTTTGGATGTCATACTAAAAAGAAACTATGAATTAATTTTTTTTCTAGTTTACAAAAAAAGGAAATTATCTGTAATGTCCTGGTGAGGTATTATCATTATTATTATTTTCTTTTAAGTGTCTTGCGGAGCTCTATTGGTTTTGTCTCTAATATTTCTCTTTGGCCCAAAATTGTGAAGAAAGATAACTTCTATAAAAAAATATTGTAAATCAATAATGAAATTCTATGCCATAGGAGAATGTTGAAAGTTTATAATCTTGTGATCAATCTCTTTTTTGAAACTTGATAAGGTCCATGCTAATAGTTGGTTATCCATGCCATTGACTGAGGACTTTATTATTCCCGCTGACTAAAAAAAAAAGGTTTTCTTCATGTCTATACTGCTACTTTGATGAGTTCCTGGAGTTCTTGCTGAATTCTTTGACTATAGTTTGGTGGTTGTTAGTAAGGTTGCTTTTGTGGTGTTTGGATTTTTTTCCTTTCTTGTGGCCATCTTTCTTATGTACAAACTAGTGTAGGAAACGTCGAACCGGAACGGCTAACCGGATATGGGGTTGGAAGCGGTTCAACCAGCCTAACCGGTAAACTGGCCGGCAAGTCCTGGGCTGTCAAAAAAGTGTTAAAAAAATACAAAAAAAAAATCAAAGACATCAGTTGAAAATTAATGAAAAAAATGTATTTTAAAGAATGGATTTGTGCCCAGGGGTATTTTGAAATTTTCCAAAAAAGGGAAAATGTAAGAAGTATTAATGGCCAAACCAATTTCCAATCTTTGCTAAAATGATGAAAAACATTAAAAAATACATTACAAACAAATCCATTATTTTTTTGGGATTTTATATAACTTTTTTTAATTTTGTTTTAAAATACCCAATCGGCTCACCAAAACTGAAACTGGCCAGTGGCGGGTTCCGATCTAACCGGACAGTTAGAATTTGAACCGTCCGATTTTTTCCTACACTGTGTACAAACACACACTGAGAAAGAAAGATCATTTGGATCTGGGTATCTTGTTAGACATTCTTCTTCTTTGCAGATTATGTCTACTTTTTACTGATTTGGATGTTTGATTTAGGTGTCTCGCATGCCGAGCAGGATGCAGTTGAAGAAAATACAGCAGGTAATGTTGCAGACACTACCGATATGCATGAAGACAGCGATGGACCTGCTGAAGCTGATGAAGGGGTTGAAGGGGGTGAAGATGCTAACCCAAGTGAAAGTGATAATGAAGAGGAAGAACCCATGGAAGAAAATGTTGAGGGAGAAGACCCTTCTTTATATATGGAAGCTTCTCTATCAGAGAGAAAAAAAGAGAAAGAATTTGAAATATTCATTGGTGGGTTGGATAAGGAAGTTGTTGAAGAAGATTTAATCAAGGTCTTTGGTGAATTTGGAGAGATTGAACATGTAAGGCTTCTGAAGAATCCTACAACCAAGAAAAACAAGGGTTTTGCATTTATTCGATACGCTACTGTAGAGCAGGCCAGAAAGGCTTTGGCAGAACTGAAGGAACCAGAGGTTGCACTTCCTCTCAATTTGGCCCTTCTCTAATTTGGAATTTTGACTATACCCCCTCCAACCTCTTAATATTACATTCACCATTTTTATCAGGTGAGGGGCAAGCGATGTGGGATATCAGCTAGCCAGGACAATGACACCCTATATGTGGGCAACATTTGCAAGACTTGGACAAAAGATAAAGTAAGATTTTCTGCTTGGATTTCTGCAGTCTGTTATGAGCTTTTACCATCTTTTTTTTCAGTGTTTTAGTATTTCATGTATGTCGTTTATATGGTAGCCAAGTGAGTATGCACTGCTACTGCATGTTTTATGTGCAGTTATGCATGTGCTTTCGCGTATTTGGTGTTTGTGAATGTTTGAATTCCAACGTCCATATTTCTATTTGTCAAGATTCTACGCATGTAATCATAGGTAATACGTGTCACTTCATATTCCGCCAGGGTAGTTGGAAATCATATGACTGGTGTGCTATTAGCGTTTTTGAATAATGTAACGGTAAAAAACTGAAAGAAATCAGGGTGTTGTGGATAGGAGAAACTACTTTCTGGTTTCCCTTTGTTCTTCTCTAAAATCCTTGGGTTTTCTCTCTTCGTATCAGATTATACAATGACAAAGTTCACTTAACAAGAAAATGCAATATTTTATGTTGTCTAGGTACTTGAGACATTGAAGAGCCTTGGGGTTGAACAGATTGAGGAAATGCTTATACCTGATGATCCAAAAAGTGAAGGAAAGAGTAGGGGCTTTGCTTTTCTGGAGTTCAGTACACATTCTGATGCTATTGCAGCATTCCAAATTCTGCGGAAACCAAATGCTGTTTTTGGTTGTGATCGAAGTGCAAAGGTGTCATTTGCTCAATGTTCGATGCATCCTAGTGAGGAGGCCCTCTCACAGGTTAGGAAAGTCTATTGTATTCCTGTCTAGTAGTGTTATAACTATGCCAAAAGATATTCTACTCCCGCGAGAGTAGAATGTACATTTACTCCCTTGGGTTAAACCCAACCTAGAATTAATTTTAGGACTCCAAATTTCGGGGATGTAACCTCGTCAACCCATAGATTAACCTCAATTAAAAAAATCCTAATTGTACCCTCTATGCATTTGAAAAAAAAAATGTCTTGAGATTGAATAGAGACCATCCTATTTTTAGATGGTGAGATCTAAATGTTAGAAAACTCAAATTTCATGTTTTGTTTTTTGAGAATAATCATCTAGTAATTCTTAAGTGGTTCCCAAAATTTCAGATTGAAAAAAATCCTCCGAAGTAGATCTTATGAGCTAGGGAGTATAAGCAAACTATGCTCCTGAGGGAGCATATATGTGCTCTATTATTATGTGCACTTTGCAATGTAACTTTGTTTGGGTGTTTTCCTTTTCTTTCCTTGGCTATGTGACATAGCTTTGTGTCCACTTGGATTAAGTTGGATCTATTTTTTCTGCTTAAATTTTCCTTTTTGGGCATGGTGATGTGGTTGCTAAAGGTTAAACTAATATTCTGAGGAAAGTAAAATGGGGAACAAAAAAGGCTAGGAGTGATTGCTGCTTCCATACCTATTAATAATGTGTTTTCCAACTACTATTTAAGATTGAATGATAATTGGATGGTTTTGCAGGTGAAAACTGTTTATGTTGAGGGCTTGCCAAACTCTTGGGATGAGGCAAAGATTAAGGATCTTTGCAAGCAATATGGTGACATTGAGAAAGTTCAACTCTCCAAAAATTTTACTACTTCGAAGCGGAAAGATTTTGGATTCGTTACTTTTGTTTCTCGAGAAAGTGCTCTTAATTGTGTGGAGGGATTAAACAAAGCCGAACTTGGGGAGGGGGAGACCAAGGTGATCCACTTTTCTCCGTTGCTCGTTTTGGTTTTTTTTTTTCCGGTTGAAATTTGAATTATACTCAACTAGGCTTCAGTTTGCTATTGTTTCCTAATCCTTGAAATTTCTGGCATTCCAGATCAAAGCAAACCTTGCTAAGCCCCTTAACAAAGGGCGTCTTGCCAAGCAAGGGGCACGTGGAGGTTTTAGGCTTAAGAAAGATGGAGAGAACATTGGCCAAGGGCCTGGTGAGCCGAGTGGTTCCAAGTTGAAAGGGATGAATTCTCAAGGTCGCTTCAAGGCTAAAGGCCAATTGAAGTCAAAAGGCGCAAAAGGGAAGCTACATGAGGCAAAACCAGCAGATAAACATCCTAATAGGGGGCAAATTGCTCAGCAAGGAAAACGCAATAGGAGAGACCAAGAAATTGATAATCGTAGACCTCCAAAGAGAACACGCAATGATAGGAGCAATTACGGTATGATGGTTCTCTCTCTCTCACAGACACATACAGACAACACACAAGTGGATAGGTGGGCTTGTAAACTGGGGAATTTTAAACTGAAGCTGATCTTAATGATCCTATTATCTTTTTCCAGGCAATGTGCATGGCTTTCCTACCAGGAACATGGCTATCGAGAGAAACTATAGGCCTGCTAGGCCTATAGAGTATCCTCCCTCATATGCTTATAGGGAGCCATATGCAGCTGACTATTCCTCGAGATATTTGGCTTTGGTAAAATACCAGTTCAGCTTGTTCTACTCATAATGTGCAGTACGCCATTTAGATTTTTATTGGCTCAGATGAATGGGACAGCGGGCCTTTGTCAATTGGATTGGGGTATTTGCTACCCGAAGTAATATGTGTACTGTATGTTCCCGATGATGGATGGAGATTAATTTTAGGGAAAATTTCGTATAGAACCCTAATTTCTTGTATTATTTTATGGTAGACCTTTCGTCTATTTTTCTTTCAAGCGGCATAAGAAAATTCCTAAAGATTTCACTATACCCCTTCATCTTTCATCTCCTTTTTTTATTGACTTTTGATAATAAAAATTAGCCCCAACAAATATTTTTATACCATTTCAACCCAAAAACCTTTTTAATGGGTGGAAAGGGAAAAAGAGGGTTAAAATTTTTTTTGGGATGGATAGTATAAAAAATATTTGTTGGGGTCAAAAGTCAATAAAAGAGGGAGATAAGAGATGAGGGGGTATGGTGAAATTCTTAGGGATTTCATTATGCCGCTTGAAAGAAAAAGAAAAACGGAAAGAGGGTATACCATGAAATAATGAGAAGAATTAGGGTTCTATAGGAAATTTTCCCTTAATTTTAATTGAGCAAATGTGCTCGGGTACATGTGCCTTTGGGGTCCCCTCGCGTCAATCTCTATTCATCAGTGAGACTGGACAGTGGATATTGCCTTTGAGTCAATTGGCCGTGCTCCACTATCCCTTTATGAATACAAAATAAAATCATCAATTGCTCTATGTTTACCCTCAATAAAATTATGTTGCCCTATAAAAGAAATCGTTTCTCAAGAATCTGTGTTGTTCAGGACCCCCGTGGAGGATACGTTTCATCTTCAATAGGGCAAGGTCAAGCATCGTATGGGTATGAGAAAAAAGGCTTTGTTTTCTTCGTCTTAATGTCTTATTTTTCTTACTGATAAAGAATAAAGAGTAAAAAAAAAATTCTTTGTTTTTCCCTGTTCATTGTATTTCGCGGACACTAATCTGCTTTTTTCTGGGGCCTGGCAGAGCTGCTGGCTATGGTGGCCAACCAAGTAGTTCTGCATATGCTTATGGTTATGGAGGAGGTAAGTATATTGCATCTCTTTTGGAATTTTCTTTTTGGAAAATGAGATGAAAACAATTAAACATTTAGCTAGCTGACCTATCTGAACTTGTGAAACAGAATATAGTTAAACACTTAAACTATGAAAAATTTGCTTAAAATTTTCAGGAAATATTGTGAACATATAGGCATAAGAAGATAGGGAATATATATATCCAAGTCCGTTTCTTATTGATTATTCTTGGTGATGTTGCATTTACAGGGACACTTCCACCTTCCTATGCGGAATATCGCGAGGTCTCTCTCTCTCTCTCTCTCTCTCTCTCTCTCTGTTAACAAAGATGAACTGAAGGATCTATATGTGCTCCAATAAAAGAAAGAGAGAATTTTTCACTCAATTTCATGCTATTCAGTTATAACGTAGGGGTTCCCAAAAGTGCTGAAATTTTTAACTTATACTAGATAAGTTCTTGAGGCACCCCTGCTTATCAATTGAAAGAAGCCTAACCTTATTTAATATGAAATTGGCATGACCACTAAGATCAGTGATATTCAGGCTGCATCTTAATCTGTGATTATTAGAGAAGTATCTTTTTGCTGCCTTAACTCAGGAAGACACTCAGCCTCCAACTCTACCCATCTCTCTCTCTCTCTCTCTCTCTCTATATATATATATATATGGAAAAGTTTATATGAGGTTGACACCTTATAATTTAGAATTAAGGTGTACTTTTAAAATCTTTTGAAAAAGATTATTTGATGTTTGGAAAACATCAAATTAATTATCTTGCCATCGAGATATATAGACATGGAGAAAAAAAAAGAGTTCTCTAGTCTTGAAAATAGTACCTCTTGCAACACATTATTTACGCCATCAATTTTTTAAGATTTTCATTCGTTTATAGATCTACTTGATGTTAACTGCTGTTTTTTTAATGTTAACTGGTAGTAATGTGTTAGCAATTTTTGGAACCATTAGTATTTTTTGGAAAGGGGCTAGCATTGGTAGGAATGGAAACGGAGATTAGTAGCTGAGTCATAGGTGGTGGCTCCACCTTGACCTCAATCCCATTCCTTGATTTTAACTATTTTCGAAGTTAAAAATTTTATAATTAGAGATAAAAATAAATTCTCCCACGGTCTTAAGAATTTTGACACCACAATTGCATCTTATGAAAAAATTTGGAGGTACACCTTACTTTGATTGTTTAAAGTTGCAACCTCATGCAAGCCACATGCATATACATACATATATATTGAAGTGGGTATTTATATATATTTGTGTTTGGTGTTGACAGGGAGCCTATGGTTATTCAAGAGGTGGATATCTCTCACGTGGTTCAAGACCCTATTATTAATCCATCAAGGATCGTGGACCTGTTTGAGATGCTTCTATTGCAGAGATTACTTTCGAGTCTCATCAGTGATTCAACAAGGAAATCATACACTGGAGAAATAAATCAAAGCTTATTATTAAGCTTCTCTCATGTTTTGCCAGCCTTGTTGATTTTTCCTGAGATCTTTGATATGTTGTACTATCTTCTAAACGTTATGAGTTCCTTTACTTACTACATTTTCCTCTCTAAAGGGAAACTTGATCGATACAGTCAAAGACAAGCTAGTGCAAGATCAAGATCTCTTCTCTGCATACACCCCCGGTCCATATTGTACATCACTGCAGGTCAAAAACCTAGTAAATGGATTTTAGAGAGTAAGAAAAGCACGATCTTGAGCTTGCCTCAAAATTTAAATCTTCTTCAAAACTGAATATGGTTCTTTCAGTTTGATGGACATCAGATGTGGGGTGCTTGAGCTTGAAATCAGCTTCTCATTTGTGATACAATTTATGGATGCCTAAGTTGATTTCATATGATTTTAGGTCGAGTCATTGATGTAGCCGCTTTCTTCACCCCAAAGGTTATTTTTAATTGATTTTAGGACCAACAGAAATTCATTTGAGAAAAAATTGAAGAGTTGCAACTTTATTTGCAGGAGGTTAGAGTAACCTCTGTTTTATTTGGAAAGTATAATTTAGACAATCACAGTAAAGCGTACCTCTAAACGGTGTCGAAAGATAATTTTTCAATGGCAAAAATATTCACGAGGTATGAATAGTAATTATAAAATTTAAACATAAAAAAATAGTTTAGATCAATCAGATCTATAAATACTTGAAAATATTGAAAATTAACAGCCATGAAATCTAATTTTTTGCACATCAATAATCTTAAGAGGATCAATTAGAGGGTTTTCTTGACGTCGAAACCACCTCTTCTAGCGAATTTTTGAAGTGCATCATAATTTACGTTGTTTAGGTTATCTTGTACAATATCGCACTAATTTAATTTGGGGGAAAGTTTTTTATGTTCTCCCTACAACATAGAAGTTCTATTTTTTGTTTTATCGAACTTTCTATTTTTTTTAATAGAGGGTTAAGATTGCCTCAATCACATTGTCACGTTTCTACACTTTCATTTTAATTTTTTTTTTCTATTAACTGTTTTGATACCAAATTTTGGACATCTATTCATGTATTAAATTTGTACTAACGAAAAATATATAAAAAAAAATTTTAATAAAATAAAATAATCAAAATACTCTTGAAAGTTTTAAAGGGTATTTTGGTCATTAATTTTTATTGAAAAATTATTGTTTATATTTTTTATAGGTGCATCTCAATGAGAAGATGGCATATAGCAAATTTTATATTCAGAAAAATTGTATGAAAGAAACTGAAAATAAAAAACTTTGAGACATTGGATCTAAAATCAAGCGGTGAGTGGCTCTCTTGATAAAAAATGGATGGCTGAATGATAGGGGAAGGATAGAATATCTATGTTGTAGGGGAAAAGCTCTCCCTTTAATTTGCGGTGGCGTTTGAAGATTTATCTAAGTTCAAACCAAAAACTTTTAGGTAAGCCATAAACTTTTCGGTGAGCAATGTCAAATTCTAATTAGCATCCCCAATGGCAAACTAGCTGACCTCTAAGATGATTCTCAAAAATTTCGTATTAAACAGATACAGGCTATTATCAAACAGGTGCTCTGGTTAGATGCTGGCTATTATCAAACGGCCACGGTTTCTATGTGGCCAGCCTGTAGAAATGTGGGCTTGAAAATTAAAAAATAATTTTTAAATATAATTTGATCTAAATTTTCAGAAAATATATAATCACGGGATCATGAAGATGAAAAATTAAAAAATAATTGCATCCATCTTTAAGATGGATACTTTATCCCTCAAGACCATATATTGTACAAATGCGGTCCAGCTTGCATCAAACAGGTGTTGGCTGGTGGGTGCTTAACCCTGGGGTGCAAGTGTGTAAGATTCCATCATAACGATCAACAAAAAAAAAAAAATTTTAAATAAATAAATAAAAATGTATATGATTCCACCGGAGGACGCTACCAAGCATCGGGCTGTGGCTTCTTCAAAGCAGAGAGATGCTATCTTTTAGTATTAGAAATGACTTGTTTTGTTACGCAAGTCTCAATTCTTCTATATTCGATGATCAACACATCAAAACTTGACACATACGGTCAATGTTAACCCAGATCGATGACCGCCCACGCCAAATTTTCCTTGAATGGTTAAATTTACGTTAGTGGGAGCATGAGCAAAATCAATGTTCAGTGAGAAGTGTAATGAAAAGGGCCTGATAGTAGCATACCTACACCCTAGTCACCACATCGTAATTTCTATTCCCGACACCACATCGTAATTTCTATTTCCGACACCATCAGCTCACTAATACCTTCAAAAAACTAGCCATTCCCGATACCACCGGACCACTAACGCTTTCAAAAAACTAACTCAAACTATTTTTAAAAAAAAATTGGGTAAAAGCCCATATTCCCATTGAATTACCAAAAAACATAGAGTGGGCAAAAGTGGAAAAGGGCCTGGAATAAATTATGTAAAACAAAAAAACAATCCACATGAGAAAATCTCACTTTTTCTCTGGTGTTTGGGTGTGAAAGGGTGAATTATTATCGCACCTGATTTCTATACGGCAAGCCCACATATGTAGAAATGCAGGCCTCTTAATAAATCTATTTTTGAGATGGATTTTAAGATTTAAGTTTTTATGTAATCTATTACATAGAGATCATGAATATGAAAAAATAAATAAATTTTAAAAACTAGAAATAATAATTCTAATAAAAAAACATATAGAAATGCAATCCAACCTGCATGAAAGCATTTTTCATTATCATGAGGCTAAAACTAATGGGAAAAATTTATATAGAGCCGAGGCTCTAAACAATCAAATTTAAACCTACCTCAAAATTTTAACTAGAAGTTCTTTTGATGCCCAAATATCTTTCAATCGATCATCTCGACATCAAGATGAATGGACATGAAAAAAAAATGGATTTCACCTTTAGAAAATAATGTATTTTGTAACGTGTTTTTGAACCGTCAATTTTCAAGTTTTCATATATCTATCGATATATACTATTTTTGAAGCTTTGAACTTCATAAATGAATGTAAAAATACATTTTCAGGCTATTACAAAGATTTTCAATATTAAAACCACATTTCTCCACACTATTTGAAGGTATGCTCTAATTTGATTGTTAGAGCCTAGGCTCTATACAAACACCACCCAAAGCTAACTTGAACAATCCAATTAAGACGTACCTCCAAATTTTATCATAACAAGCAATTTGGCTATAAAAAATTCTTCGGATTATCTAAAAATCTACTTTAATAATAATATTTTAAACTCCAAAAATAGCTAAAATCAAGTAGATCTATAAATATATGAAGAACTCGAAAATGGACATTCTAGATAATGTTATAAGATTGCACCATTTCTAGAACTCAAAATCTTTTTTTTTTTTCCATTTTTTAGGGTTCTTCAACATTAAAACAACCTTTTCCGATAGATTTTTGAGGTGCATCTGGACTTCTACATTTTAAGGTTTGAACCTTATATAAATTTTTTCCAAATTGGAAATTGATTTTAAAACAATCACGAAGATTTCCATTTGCCGAAAGTGCAATCTAGACAAAGATGTGAGGCGAGGTTTATTATTTTGTTTTCATTAAGCTAGGCCTTTTAGAAACTTTCTGTCAAATAATGATTGCCTAAAATAAAAAACCTTCATACTAAAATAATAAACATTCCTCAAACGAGATCGAAGTATTAAAGGGAAAAAAACGAATTGAACTCATCGAGATTGAGATTGAGAGAGAGTGAGAGAGCGGATAATCCATCTCTTCCTACAAAACTGCTTGTAAAAACTCCGCAACAGATTGTGCTAATCTCTATAAGAGAAGCTGTTGTTGGCCCATGGATTTAAAAGCACCAAACTGGTCTTAAGCAACAGGGTCCCAACCTGTTGCCGGAGGATGGGTGTCAAGTCCTGGAGTGAGGGTGTCAAGTCCTGGGACCGCCACTGGTGGCGGAGGAGCAGCAGGTTCCCACGCGTCTCCTGAAGTAGCACCTGTATGCCAGAAAACAAATATTAATTATCAAAGATGAAGCATGACCGAGTCCAAAGCATATTAATATGTATTAGTGCAAAGAATCTTCTTTGCAATTTCATGGAGAACAAATATGATCATAAATGATTAAGTATTAGATGAAAGTTTCACTTTGGCAGGATTGTACAATCTTAAACAATTTCATGGAGAGCACACACTGATCTCTTTAAGCAATAATCATTAGGGAAGAAGCTCTAGAAAGGTTTTAGTCATCAGAATTACCTGGAGCCCCAGGCCAATCAACAGGCACAGCCATTCCCGTCGCAGGAGGAGCAGCCACTTCACCACCCCACTGAACCTCGCTTGTTTGTGTGGCCCATTGATCCATGCCAGTAAGAGGGGGCCCTGCAAAATCAGGAGCCCCATATTCAAGGGCAACAACAGGTTCCTCCTCCTCTTGTTCTTTAGCCTCCTCAGGTTCTCTGTAGAAAAACAAATCTACCTGCAAAGATTAAATGGGAAGCAGTTAACAATATGAGGAAAAGAGTAACAGGGGAAAAGGTTGATAAAGAATGGCACAACGCAGATATAATTGAGCTTAACTCTAATGCAATCTACGCAACTGTGCTTTTAAACCATAATGAAAGAAAGAGAGAGGTCCAATAGTCCTGTAATAATTTAAGCAGCCTTCTAACCTGAGCATGCATCAGGGCTTGTGACTATACTTGTGTGTATGTGTGTGTGTGTGTATGAGGGAATAGTTCAATGATAATTGAAGTAGCCTTTCAAACTACACATGCATCAGTTCTTGAGAACTCAATCTGTGAGTGTGTATGTGTGTGTGTGTGAGAGAGAGAGAGAGAGGGAGAGAGAGAGAGAGAGATTGCAACCATTTAATAATAAGCATGCATTTTAGATTCCAATGACTCATAGAATCATGTGATAGCTACACCTAAAGCACTCATCTTCAACCCTTGCCGAAGGGGAGTTAAGAAACCATGAAAGACAGAGAACACTACCATTGTCACTTACCATGACATCCCATTGATGTCCTGGTTGAATGGTGCCCCTCATCTGAAGAACCATCCTAGCCAATAGCCAAAAGAGACAGCCAATGCTGTGCTTGCCCTTGTTGTTAGCTGGAATACCAATATCCACATGTCGCATGGGTGAATCCGTATCACAAAATGCAATTGTCGGGATGTTGCCCAGTGCTGCCTCCTTGATGGGCTGCCAAATAAATTCAAAGTAATCAAAGTTCATGGATGACTAAAGCTTACACACTGAATGGCTCACCCTAGACAGATAGAGAGAAAAAACGGCTAGTTGGCAAGGCTTAGAAGCCATGCTTATGGATGGAGTGTTGCTGTGCACACGAAGGGGGGAGAGAGAAAAGAAGAGAAGGGGGGGAGGAAAATGAGAGAGAGAGCATCGTGGAGGAAAGATTTTTTTTGTGCGTGTGTGTGTTTATGATGAGAAAGAGGGAGGTTCACACATCATACAGACTCATCCTGAATGGATAAAGTGAGAAATATAGACATTCGCATACTAAACAGGCTCATCCTGAATTGGGGGTTGGGGGCAGGGGGGGTGGTGGTGTGGCGAGAGAGACAGAGAAAGATTCCCAACCAAATTCATCCTGGGGAGAGAGGACGATATTCACAAGTTCACCATTTGGGGGGGAAGGGGAAGAGAGACAGGGATTCACATACTGAACAGCTCATCCTGGAGGGTAAGAGAATTACCTGATGATCTGTCCTGGGGTCAGTCAGGATAAGAAGACGAGGCTCGTTAAATGAGGTCTGCAGTTGATTGGTGAATGTTCCAGGCGTGTGTCTCCCTGCAATGGGGTGTGCACCAATATAGTGTGCAAATTTAAGCACAGCTCGCTGACCATAGGGCCTCGCAGATTGGACAATGATGTCCTGAGGGTTCTCAATAGCAACTATAACTCTAGCAGCAAGTTGAAGTTTCTCCCATGTCTTCCCAAGATTGATGATGTAAATCCCTACCAAATGTAACAAAAGAAAGAGCTGACAAATCGACTTGCAGGGTTTCAGTATAAAGGTGTTCTTTTCCGAGGCTTTTGGTTAAGTGAAACGGTTTGATTTTTTTTTTTTTTTCCCTCCCCACGCATTTGCAACATATATTATTAAAGAAAATTATGGAGAAACACCAATTGGAGTATAACTCTCTCTCTAATGAAAGATGCAGAAGAACACTGTGAATAAAACCCATTCACAAGATTAGTAAATTGGAAGTGAAAGATATATATCATCACAAGGAAAAAGCATGAAGCAATGCAATAATGATCGAAATGATTCTAATTTAAGGTTGGAATGCATGACTCAATCAAGTGGAATTCAGTGCAAGCAGGTGAAAGAAGTTGAATTGTAATGCACAGTCTCACTAAGCAGATACATGCTGCAACTCTATACAATTAAAGAACTGAGAATTACACAGAAGTGAAAGCTACACTCAATCATTCATCAATATGCCAAATTTTCATTTTTCCCCAACAAATATAAAGCACAAACAGAAAATATGCTACCAAACTGAACTTTTATTGTACAATTGAGATTGGGTGATAATTGTAATTCATTTGCTTCTAGAGTAAAATTGCTACAAGGATAAAATCCGTATTGGATCTTCCTTTCAGGTCACTTGATACACATGATGGCATTATTTCAAGCTAACATACGTCAAAAACTCATATGCCTAATGATGCATATCACACTAAGCCAAACACAGAACCGAAGACCTTAAGAGATAGCAATAAAAACTAAGAGTTAATCAACCTACACAGACACCTGCTTAAGACACCCAAGATGATAATGATACAAAAGATTTAATGACACACTTAAACACAGTTACAATTCACACAAATATGGCAACCAATCATCAAAATGAATGCATTTAAATGAACTTTATTATCAAAGTGGAAAGGGCGAGAAGTCAACAGCCTTAGAAAAAGAATAAACATCTCTTAATTGCCTATGAACCACTATCGGGCTCAGTGGTATTTTTGCAGCTATACATTGGGTATAGACTACATATCGATTGTGTTTTTTTGTTACTGGTCCTATTGTGTATGTTGGCAGATGTAAAATGTATTTATACCACTATACCCACAAACAACATCTCACATAAGGGATGCCATGTAACTTTCACGGTTTATGAAAATCCTATTTCAGTTCTAACAAGTTATCCAGACCTGCAGGCAGACGTAAATCATAGCAATGCCAAATACTAACCTGATCCATCTGAGAGACTGTTACCACGTGTCAGATTTTTCAGTATAAATCCTAAATTTCTACAAATATTAGTATTCAGTCAACCACAGCCTTTCTTCTCATAGGCAAACCTACTCACATTAAAATCGCCAAATTATAGAATTTTTATCAAAAAACAAACGGCATCAAGCTCAATCAATGTAAAATTACTCGGCTCAGGCTCAGTGGTCACCCCCAGCCAGAGCTGAGTACCTTCGGAGTTATGTACAACTGCACAAATGGCTCAAACATTGCAAAATAAAAAACATTAAATTTCCTAAAAATAAGAAAAACCAGTAAAAAGAAAAAGAAGTTATAAACAGCATTAAAAGTCTATAGAGTTACCCATGGTTCACAAAAAAAAAAATAGAAAGTCCACAAAAAAAGGAAAAAAGTTTAGCAAATGGAAAATGGGAAAAAAAATGATTGATAGCTTGAAAAAATCACGAAAATCCAAAGAAAGGAAAAATAAAACAACATATAACAAGAAATATTCACAAATCACCACAAAATAAAATAACAAACATATAGAACCATATTTATATGTCATTTGTAAATGATTAGTAACATAATATACAAATTCTTTTGATTTTTCTTATTTACCCAAATTTGTACAGTAAACTCGCCTGGATAGTGCCAAGGCCCAGTACCTCGGAAGAGTCTGAGTCCGATTCAACTCAGCAGCCGAGGTTTGGAACACTGGCCTCAACCAAGACTAATATCTTGGATCAATAGTACCATACACTGCAGTGATTAGCCATGATAAACCACCCTCAAATCTCAATGACACGATCTTTATAGTTTTTTTTTTCTCTCTAAACGGTGAAAAAGGTTCTTCTTCAATCCTTAATCTCGTTTAACCCTAACATCAATAGGTAAACACCGTATTTAATCCTAGGATCCTAATACCAAGCCCAAATATTAACTTTCAAGTAGATATAGCCATAATGTGAAGATCCTAAAAAACACCAAATTAAACAGACACTATGCCACACTAACCACAAGAACCTTGTAATTAGCTCAATAACCCAAAATCAGGAAAAAAAAAAAAACTAATATAAGCATAAAAGACTTCAATCTTAGCAAGAACCCATATTTACGAGCATAACATGGGAATGCATAAAAACCAGAAAAAATTGATCACAAAAACCACATTTTTCATACAGGAAAATAAAAATACCATCTGTCCTTCTCTTAAAAGCGTATCGTTCCATCTGGAAATCGCAATTTTTTGTGCCAAGGTGGACATCGGCAGCAAGCATCATCTGAATGTCTGCCTCTTTCTGAGACAGCCCGGTTTTTGTCGCCATTGTTGATCTCTCTTTCTCTTTCTCTCTCTCTCTAAATACCCTAAAACCCGAGGCTTCTGCTCAATGCTCAGTCGGCCAAGCAGTCGTGTGCACTCTCTCTCTTTAAGTTACTTGTACTGAAACCCTAATTCGGGTGGAGTATAATGAGAAGGAAAACTTACGTATAGGTCCATTATATTTACCATAATTACAAACATATCTTAAAGTTTCTGTTATTACACATGTATCCGTTTTTTCAACTTAATAATATTTATAAAAATAAATAAAAATAAAAATAAATAAATAAACTACTTATTTTCAATTTTTCACAAACATAATTATTTAAATATTTTGGTTTTTTAAAATCCAAAAATTCTTAAATTTTGGTTTTTAAAAACCAAATATTCTTAAATTTCAATTTTTGAAAAACAAACAAATTTGTGCTAAAACACCTGAAATAACTATCTGAGAAGCAATCCTTTATATTTTAGGGTTCCAAGAAATATTTTCTCACCCCTACTCTACCACTCACCCTCTCTCTCTAATCTGCGAACTTGAACATATTTACTCTTGTGCCTTGACGTGATTGGTACGTTTTTAACAATTGCCTTATACTATTGATTAAATTGAATGAATTAATGTAATATTTTATGTTTGTATTAATATTTACTATATATCTTTGAAGTGGATTTTTTGGATAAATATTAGATTGAATAATTGATTTATTTACTAGTTCATTGTATTGCTCAATTTTGCCCACGAGCAGGGCCAACTTGCCAAATCTATTATGTAAAAGTTAAATTTTATAAACCCTCACTAGTTATATATCCCAAATTTTTATGTCTTACTATTTATTGCCTACAACACGAATTTTGGTAATACAGTAGCATCGACAATGGTTACCGAGGGAGTGCAATTGGTTTTTCGATTAAGGAGTCTGTTAAGACAAACCCAAATGAAAGCATTTTTTTTATAGAGGGGAAAATTGAAATTGAAGGTTAAAAAATATTGTGGAAATAGTTCATTGGAGCAATTAAAAAGTCATTTTGGGAATTTAACATTGTATGATCCAAACAAGTTGACCATTATTAGTAATAGCAATGGACCCAGACCCGACCCGGGACCCTCCGGGTATACCTGACATGGGTTCGGGTATGAGTCCAACATTTGGACACGATAGGTTGGGTTTGAATCCAAAACCCGGATCCGAAAACTATTCGGATCGGGTCCGATTGGACCCGAACCATATCCAACCCATACCCGTAAATTGTTGGTCTTGTATGTACTTTGGAGCTTTTTCTCACTTTTTAATGAAAGTCACTGTTAATTGTTCAAAAAAAAAAAAAACAAAAAAAAAATCTCAAAAAGGGCTGAGATAACATAATAAGCCCATTATGTGTAACATTCTCTTTATTGGTCGAATGTAATATTCTTGATCATTGATCTAATCAATCAAACATAGGTTTCATAAAGTATGGAGTAAATTAACAGGGCATCTACAGGTGCTCTAAGAATGTTTGCCCTTGAATAAATAATATACCCTAAAAAATAATGAATTTGGCTTGCTCAATGGGTATCAATTTCTCTAATCTCATTCAAAGAGAGTTACATTTTGAGCAAATACATGCTTGAGTATTTTGTTCCAATTTTAAAAACAGGTAACTAAAACCCTATACTGTCAAGATGATAAGAAAAAAACACCTTTTTCAAAACTATGGCTTTTGGAAATGATATTATTTTAAAAAACCCTATGTGTTTTTCTTCTTAAAAAAAAACTATGATGAAATATATTATAAAAGGGTGTGAATTTCTATAAGGTTGCAACCTTGTAATGTAAAATCAATATGTATAGGGTCATTTGTTAGACGACGGCTATTGTTCTTGCTATAAATAAATACATAAAAAAGATAAGTTAGTGGGAATTTGGGCAATTACTCTTTGGTGATAATAGAGTCCGAAACTTCATTGTGGGGCTGGACATTAAATAAGATCTACAATTTTAGTAGCTCAATTTTTTTTATAATATAAAAGCAAAGCATATTTGCAAAATAAAGGTCTTAAATATCCCTCTATAGATATTTTTTTTTATGCTTTGGTCAAATGTCATGAAAATCATAAGTAATTTCCCAAACCCTATTGCAAGACTTATCAACTCACAAAGATTGTAAAGAGAAAAATTATGAATTTTTCATATTTGATTTTTGGAAATTTATCATAAATATATTTTATTTTTCATCTAATTCGAAAAAAAAAACCATTAATTTTCATAAACCTTGTCCACACCCTTCATGGTTGTTGTATTACCTAATGATTACTACATTACGGTACTTAAAGTACCGTAACATAAAGTATCATAATTACCAAACTAAGCATTATAATACTTTAATTAGCGTAATGACCAGGCTTAGCATTATAGTACTTTAAGACCATAATGTTCAAATTTCAGTAGCCTGTTGAGATGTGGCAAATGAAGGAGCAAGAGGCCCAATGAGCATTACGGTTTTCAAAGCACTGTAATGTTTAGCCTGATCATTATAGTAATATGATTACTGTGAATGCTATTTTGGTTAAAAAAATGCTAAAAATGAGGAAAAATGATGTGGACGAGGTTTATGAAAGTTGACGTTTTTTTTTTCAATTAGACAAATTTGAGCTATATTTCTTATAACTTACTTATATTTTTAGGGGTCTAACGATGTATTTTTTATCATAAGTATATTTTGTCTCGGAAAAAATCCCTATGCAAGAGTGTTTTCTTAAATTCCAAGTTGGGTGAGGCTTGTATAAGATGTCAAAGGTAAACAATCAAGGTAAGGTACACCTCTAAATATTGTTAAAACATATATTTGTGATGCCAAAACTCTTGTGATGGCCTAAAGATCTATTTTCACCCCTATTATGAAATTGAAAACTAAAAAATTAATGTATATCTAGTAGATTTATGAATACTCTAAAATATTGACAATGAATGGTATAGATAATGTGTTACGAGTTTTACTATTTTTAATGATTGAAATTCATTCTTTCTTTTATATATATATATATATATATATCAAGGTCAAGATGATCAATTTGAGGGTTTTATAGCGAGGAAACAACCTTTTTCCCTTGAGTTTTTAAGGTGCACCTTACTTGTACAGTATAATGTTAAAGTCTTATATAAATTTTTTCCTTTCAAGATTAGAGGATGTAACTTCATAAATAGAGATGAAGAAAATTTTACACATTCTGGTGCACAAATAAAAGACGTCTAAATATTGAATTGTGATTGTTCATTTTCCACAGTTAAATCTAAGTGATTAGAAACTCAAAATTAGTTTTATACAAGGCGCCCTCGTAAAAGCATGATGCACTCCAAGTGTTCTAAACCTTATGATGGTTTGAAAATCTATTTTTATCCCATGCTATGAAATTTTAAAATTTATTTTTTATTTTTATATCCATACATATCGAGGTCAAGATAATCAATTTGAGAGGCTCCAGTGTTAGAATACTCTCTTTTAAAGATTTTTGAGGTTACACCTTACTTCAATAGTGTAAAAGTACTGTAGCGATTGTAAGTTCATGTTAGAAGGTAATTCAAGAAAGAGTAATGATCCTAGGAGACCTTCCTACACCTATGTGTGTAGGACCATAAATGATCTCCATTAAATTTGGCATAGATCTCTAGAACAGTTATCACATAGGTGTGGGACTTGATTTTTCTAGAAATCTATGCCGAATTTAATGGTGATCATTAGGGGTCCTACACACATGGGTGTGAGAGGATCTCATAGGATCATTACTCTTCAAGAAAATGAGCATCGTAAGTCACTTCACTATTTTATCCATGTCCTTTCATCTACATGGTTTATAGGAGTTGATGTAGAAATGAGTCACCTCTTAAAATTCTATTTTTTAGATGGTTTTTTTACTTAATTTTTAAGGACATATAATCCCTAACATGGAGGTCATGAATATGTAAAAATAAATAAATTTTAAAAATTAGAAATAATAATTATATTAAGAAAACATTTAAACCGTTAATTTCAATTATTTTGAGATAGACTACCTATTGGCTTTATCTATACCTCGGTGACCGCAAATGTAGAAATGCAGTTTGTGCTGCATGAAACCAATTTTCCATAAATAAAAAAGTAAAAGGTATTATTTATAAGGATACCCACTTATCTTTCGTACATAGATATCACAAATCATTATTGTCTATTAATTTTAAAAATGAGTGGTTGTAAAAGTATCATTGAATATAGACAGAGTTCTTGAAAACAAATTATTGAACTTCATGACTCACTCCAAATCATCCAACTTGACATCTAATGAGTGATAATGATTATGACATCATCTATGTATAAAAGACAAATGGTCTCTTTATAGACAATCTCATAACAAAAATTAAACTATAGGACATACAAAGCTAATGGTCGGTCTTAAAAGTCCCCAAACTAATTTTTGGAAATTGGGGACCTCACTTTGTTTTCTGTGAAATGCATCATCAATTTTGAAATTTGGAATGTTACTCTATAAAACTATTTATGGACTACTTCATTGCAAAGTGTTTTCAACTAATATTTTTTTTTATTTTATAATTGACCAACTATTAGTTCCCCATAAGTATATGACTGTACAATTGTTATCATGGTTTTTAAACTCGGGCGAGTTGACTCGACCTTGCCCCACCACCAAGGCCGAGAAGCCACGAGTAGCTTGTACAACTACATTTATAGGGATGAATGTACATGACTTGGTGTAAAAAATTAATAATCGCCCTGAAAAAATATGGAACTCGCCCAATTATATGTATTTCGTGAATTAAACTCGGTGTTCATGATAAGTAAAATTTTATTTAACTGAAAATCATACATTTGATTTTGATTGATTTTTAGAAGCTTAACAATAATATTATATTTATCATAGGTTTTTGGTTCATGATAACCCAAATCGAATAAAAATTTATTACGATTTTTTATTTTTATTTTTAGGGTTCTTCATGGATAAATACAAAATCCGCCAATATCTTCCATTCTCCCTTATTTCTTAACGAAATTGATTGGTCATAGGTTATTTTTCAATCTATTGCAATTATCTACAAAAGCCCTCTTCTGTTTAGCACATCAAATAATAATTTATCACAAATTTTTTGGGTTTTTAGGGTTCTTCATGGATAAATACAAAATCTGCCAATCCCTTCCGTTCTCCCTTATTTCTTCACGAAATTGATTGATGATGGGTCATTTTTCAATCTATTTAAGTTATCTACAAAAGCCTCTCCTAATAAGAATTTCGAATAATAATTTATCATGAATTTTTCGGGATTTTTAGGTTCTTCATGAATATATACAAAATCCGTCGAAGCTCATTGTTCTTGATGATATCTACACCAAATCATATGATTTTCGGCTTGTTTTAAAGTTTTTGAAATCAGATTCAAAAGGCCTCAACATATCCATCATTTTCTTTCGCGGTTGTCGACTAATTTCATGCATCAAAGAGTTATGGAAAAAAAAATCTAAAATAAAGCCAAGCCATTAATAAAAGTAGAGTTAAAACATAAATCTAAATATAGAGTAAAAAAATACCTTATTTTCTCTCTTTCTAAAAATGGTGTAGTTGGCATACGGATGCATCCGTAGCTCTAAAGGTAAGGTGCACCTTCAAATTTTGTCTTGATATATAATTTTGATATAAAATGTTATTAGGATTATCTCAAAATCTATTTTTATATCTAATTGTAAAATTTTAAATTTAAAAAATGGTTAAAATCAAGTAGATACATAAACATATGAAAATCTTGAAAATGGATGGTGTAGATAATATGTTGTAAAATGCACTATTTATGAGACTTAAAATATTTTTATTTTTCATAGTCATATATCTCGATGTCAAGATGAACAATCAAAGGGTTTTTTAACATTAAAACTACTTTTTCTGATGTATTTTTGAAGTGCATCAATAGTTCTAGATTATAAGGTTGCATCCTTATGTAAACTTTTTCGTTCTAAATAAGGGTTATGTTGACTTTCTTTTCAAAGGTTTGAAAACTAAAAGTTGCCACCTCCTTGAATCGCTCCCAATAATCTATCTCCAAAAGGGTTAAATTGATTATCTCTCTTTTAAAAATTTAATATCATATGTAATTACTTTCCTCTCTCATTTATTTCTCCCCTCTCACTCATCCATTTGTTCTTAATTATCTGTCATTCTCTCCTGAAATATCTATTTCTTTATCTTTCATTAAATCTCTTTCCCTCCCTCTCCATGATGTAATGCTCTCTCCCTCTCTCTCAATGCTTTTTTATAATATCTACCCCTTTACCTTTCTAAAATCTATCTCTCTTTATATTTCTATCTATTTTGTCTTATTCTAATTTTGAATTATTTTGCCAGATTGTGATTTACAGTCAAATAAACCAGTTAATCATAGATCTTTGGACTCTATCAAATTTTGAACAGTCTTTTAAAATTTTAGGTAACAAAGTGAGTTTATTTATTTATTTATTGTAGTTTGATATAATATTTATTTATGTCGTTTACCATTTAACCTAATTATATTTTAAATATTTAAATAATAATTTTTAATTTACTGTGTGAATCATAAATAAAGAATAATATAATTTGGCTTGAGTAATTGTCGTTGAGTAATTTGAATAATTATCACAATATTTTATAATTGTTGTGGTTTTATACCAATTAATCACAGATCTCTGTCAAATTTTAAATACCCTTTTTAAATGTTAGGTGACAAAATGAGTTTCTTTTATTTATTGTAGTTTGGCACTATATTTATCTGTGCCGTTTGCCATTTAACCTAATTATATATTATTTATTAAATTTATAAATTGAATTTATTATGTGATTCAGAAATAAAAAAGAATTTCATGTGGCTTGAGTAATTTGAATAATGATAGTAGTATTTTCTAATTGTTGTGTTTATTTTTATAACTATAGTATTATATACAATTATGACAATTATATATTTTAATTAATCCATTAGTAAAATATTAATTTGATAATAACACTTAATTATAATAAATAATGACACTTTCATTGATAATGTATTAGCATAGTTCATTATTAATAATGAATTATATGTAATTAATATAAAGAATTAATGAAAACTTGTATTCATAATAATTAACATGATTATAAATATTAATATGCATAAATTTAAATTTATCGAAATTTTATAATATCTACTGTAATATATATAACAAAAACAACTATAATTATCATTAAAAAAAAGGCCAGAATATGATTGTAATATTTTACTAAATATTATAATTATTACACAAATAATTATAATTACAAATTGTATCGTTATAGATGTAACTATATATTAATAGGAAAAATATACAATGAGACTATTTACCTTTGGTGCAAGGCGGCCATTATATTGACCATTGGATGTGAAATTGGGTGGTCACATTTATTTCATTGACAAAGCTCAAAGTTTAAAAGAAGTTTTCTTGAACTTTGTGATACACTCAAGCTATAAGATTTGATATCAGATGGTTGTAAGTAATTGGACCTCCCTGTACCAAATGTAAATGGTCTCATTGTATAAATCCCATATTAATAATAATATTATTATAAAAATATATTCCATATTAGTTTTATTATTTTCGGATATACTTTGGCCGACATTGTAAATGTGAACAACATATGTACCTGAACAATAATAATTATACATTGATAATTGTAAACATCTAATAATTCATTTAGTTTAACAATAGTAAATATAGTTTGATTAGTCGTAGATACAACAATTATATTATACTATTAGAATTTTAACTGAATAATATTAAATTTATTGTTTTGGGTTCTTTATATTAATCTATTTTAGTAACTTATGAATAATTATATAATATACATTTATTTTTGATAAATAATAAATATTACTATAATTGAACTAATAATCATAATTATATCCTTTCTATATTTACTTAATTTGATATGTTAAAATTTTGTGTGTTATTTATCATAATACATAAATAATTTATTCATTTCGCTAAATTTATGTCTATTCAATCAAAAAGTATTTCATCACTCTTTCGCTAAATCAAAAAGTATTTCATCACTCTTTCGCTAAATTTATGTCTATTCAATCAAAAAGTATTACATCTCTTTTTCGCTATGAAAAGTATTTCATCACTCTTTCGCTTTCTCCCTACTTGTGTGAGAAACTAATAATTTTATTTTATTGTGGAAATTAGTTTAATTTTTATTTCATTTTATATTTTATTAATGATTTTATAAATTTATTTTCTTTATTAAAATGTTATGCATGTAATATAACACCTGCAACGCATGTGCATACTACTAGTATTTTAGAGTTATGAAAAAAACTTTTACGAGAGTTATGGATAAAATAACTCTAAAATAAAGCCAATCCATTAATAAAAATAGAGTTTAAATATAAATCTAAGCCATTAAGAAATATAGAGTAAAAAAATATATTTTTTAACTGAGTCATAGAAAAAAAAACTTTTAAGAGAGTTATGAAAAAAGAACTCCAAAATAAAGCCAATGCAATAATAAAAGGGTGCGTTTTGTATAGAGCCGAGGCTCTCGATAGTCAAAGTAAAGCGTACCTTCAAATAGTGTCGAGAAATGTGTTTTCAATGATGAAAATCTCTGTGATAGCCTTAAAATATATTATCATCTTTAATTATAAAATTTGAAGTTTCAAAAATAGTGTCGATCGAGTAGATCTATGAACACTTGAAAATCTTTAAAATTGACGGTCCAAAATGCGTTGCAATATGCACTATTTCCAAAACTTAAAATCCATTTTTTTCGCATGTTCATACATCTTGATGTCGAGATGATCAATTTGAAGATATTAGGGCATTAAAACAACCTCTTAAAGTGGAATTTTTTAGGCGGGCTCTAATTTGATTGTTTAGAGCCTCGGCTCTATATAAACTTTATCCTCATTAAAAATAGAGTTAAAATATAAATTCAAGCCATTAAGAAACTTATGAAAAAAATCCACCCATTAAATATGATAATTTTATGAAGTTTTTTCATAAAATTTGAAGTTTAAAAAATAGTATAGATCGAGGAAAAGTAGCGGTGATGGGAATGCGATGGCAGCTGGTGGTGGTGGCGGCATTGGAGAAGGTTGGAGTGGTGGTGGTGGAGGAAGAGTAGTGGTTGTGGTGGTCACGGGTAGGCAGTGTAGTGGTGGTAGTAGAATGATAGCGGTGGTGCAATAGTGGTACCGGTTGCAAGTTGGCGGTGCTAGTGGATTTGCTATAGTAGAGTAGTAGTAGTAGTGGGTGTATTATTATGGTAGTTGTGGTAGCCATGGTAGTACAATCATACTTACTGTTTCAAAAAACGTCTGGAGGCAGCCAAGGCAACCAAGGGGTCTACGTACGCACATAGGGATCTGTGCTGGGGTAGGGGGTGTAGAGGAATTTTGTTTTATGGGCACTTTTATAACCTATATTCAATTTGTTTTCTTTACATTTTTTATTTTATTGGGTGCAGTTTTTATAAGGATGGAACCTTAAACAATCTAATTAAGGCATGCCTTAAAATTTTATCAAACATATAATTTTGTTATAAAAAATTATTAGTATTATCTTAAAATCTATTTTCATACCTAATTAGAAAAATTTAAATTAAAAAATGGTTAAAATCAAGTAGATGTATAAATATATGAAAATCTTAAAAATGAACGGCTGGATAATGTGTTGCAATATGCACTATTTTCGAGACTCAAAAACTTTTTTCTTTCATATTCATACATCTCAATATATCGAGATGATCGATTAGATAGTCTATTCAACATTAAAATAGATGGATTTTTTAGGTGTATATGTGATTCTACATTTTAAGGTTGCAACATTGTATGAACTTTTCCCTTTATTCATAATAAGTATACCTTCCGTCTTTGGATTCAGGTTATAAACTTTGGAATTGAGAAATAAGCCTGATTATCAATGATAAAATATTAAAGTTCATATTTGAAATACATGAAAGCGTAAAGGAATATTTTTGAAATTATAATATTTAAAGGGTGTGGTTTCTATAAGATTGCAATCGTAAACAATCAAATTAAGGTGCACCTCCAAATTTTATCATAACATGTAATTTTGTTGTAATTTTTTGTTTTTATGATAATCTTAAAAAATATTTTCATATCTAATTAGAAAATATTAAACTCCAAAAATGGTTAAAATCAAATAGATCTATAAACATATGAAAATCTTGAAAATTGACGGTCTACATAATGTGTTGCAAGATGTACTATTTTTGGGATTCAAAAACGTTTTTTTTTTTTTAATATTCAAACATCTTGATGTCGAGATTATCAATTAGACTATTTTTCAACATTAAAATAGTATTTCCGATAGATTTTTGAGGTGCATCCGTGATTCTACATTTTAAGGTTGCAACCTTATATAAGCTTTTCCCATATCTAAAAATCTATAGTATTGTGCATGTTGTAGGAATATCTTAGAAAATATTTACAAGGGACAAGAATGATTGTGACTTTTATGTACAAACGATAAATGGTATACAATCTCAATATTAATAAATTAAAATAATAATATAATATTAGAAACAAAAATTATTAAATGATAATTATTTCAATAGTAAATATTTGAAAAATTATCGTAAATATACCTTAATTAGAAAAAAACCTCAAACTTTTGTTTATCTCTTCTGCACCGTTTTTATTTTTTATTTTTACCAAAATGGCCTTCACGGTGATCGTATTGCCGTAATAGTTAGTGCATGTTACACGGTACTTAAGTACCGTAATACTTAGAGATTTTTATATGGTACTTTTAATACCATAATACTGAGGGCATTTTATACGGTAATTTAAATGCCGTAAACTTACACTAACCTTTACGGCATTTTAAGTACCGTAAATACTAACCTATGTTATACGGTACTTAAAATGTCGTAAACCTTTTTCTCATTATGTTTATGTCTTTCATCTCTAATTATTTTTATGTTTATCTATTATTTCTCTCTCTAAATATTTTTAATATTTATCTCTTCTTTATCTCTCTATTTCTTTTTTATCTCTCATTTCTCTCTCTACAATATCATCATCATTTCCTTAAAGAGAGTAATCAAACACTAACTTTGACTATGCAAAACAGAGGACATGATCTATCTAAAGAAACGACGATGAGATTGTAAAGAGAGAAGAAGAGAAAAGAATTAGATAGATAAATATAAAAAAGTAAGAGATAAAGAAGATATAATTAGAGATGAAAGAAATAAGTATAAATAAAATGAGAAAAGAATTTACGACAATTTAAGTACATAAGATGGGGTTAGTTTTTACAGTACTTAAAATGCCGTATAATAGGTTTTAGTTTTTACGGTATTTTAAGTATAGTAACTGGCTTCACGGTATGGCCAGAGTTTTACGGTACTTAAAGTATTGTAATATTATTTGACGGTATTTTAAATACCGTATAAAATGATAAGTATTACAGTAGTAAAAAGGTCATTTTGGTTAAAAAAAGCCAAAAATTAGAAAAAATGGTGTAGACGAGATAAATGAAAGTTTGGGTTTTTTTTTTCCAATTAACCTTAAAATAAAGTATATTTGCAATAATTTCTCTAAATATTTTCAATAATAATATTAATAATAACAATGATAACAATAGCAGTAGTAATATTAATAATATCATTAAGGTTTATGCATATTTTGATTTTCAAAAAATGTTGATTCCAACTATTTGGGTGAAATTGATATTTCTTGAAATTTGGCTTAACATGAAGGTACAAGACTCTCACAAAAATGTAAATTCCATACTCAAAAGGAGCCAAGCGGTCAATCCAGGCTATTTTCATAAAAATGTTACTCTATGAGTCCCATTGACAGGGTCTTAAATGTCAAGTTGAAGACCTGGTGTGTGTGATAGAGTTCTTTTCAATCTAGTCAATAACACAGCACTTGATTAAAATTTGACATACAATACTGATTATGATTTTTTTATTAAAAATAAATAATTATTTATAAAAAAATCTATTTATTTTTTATACAAAAAAAACACAACTGTTCTCACTCATTAGATGCCAAATTAATAGCTTGAGATAAACGTCAAAAGTCTTCAAATGTTTATTTTTGAATTTTGTATCACACTCTTATAACTAAATCTAAGAGACAATCCCTAAAATAAATAATCTCTTGAGATGAAGTTTACGTAGAAAAAGAGGCGGGCTGTAAGATTACACGTGTAAGAACCTTAGACCTTTAAAGGTCTATAAAATGTTATTTTCCATTTTCTTTTCTAATTTTCTTTCTTCTTTTAAAGTTTAAACCCTAAAATTCCCCATCCCGCGAAATTTTTAGTTTTTCGTGTTCTTCAGGTTCGGGCCATCAGGAATTGCAGTCCCCAAACCCTAATTCTGATCAATATTCGTTCGAATAGTAGTTGTAACAATTATTAAATCAAACCAGTAAGTATATCTTGTGTTATAAATATACAATCTCATCAAAAGTTCAAGAAAGTGAGACCGAGAGTTCTTCAAAATATCTTGGTTGTCCTATTAGTCCGGATTCAACGTCCACGAATTGCAGGCTTAACCCTAATTATTCATAGAAAGCATAAAACCTTTGTTTAACACCAGATGCACAAAACCTTTGTTTAACACAAGATCTCCGGTTTAACACAAGATATCTGGTTCTTTGAAGGATCCAACGATGGGGAATACAATCGGTTGTATTTGTATCGATCAAGCGAGCATTGGAATTGTGGAGAAATGGGGCCGTTTTCAGAGACTTGCAGAGCCTGGCTTCCATCTCATCAATCCACTTGCTGGGGAATGGATAGCAGGCATATTGTCAACAAGGCTCAGTTATCTTGATGTTCGTGTTGAGACAAAGACAAAGGTTTGTTTGCTTTTTCATTGATTTTTGTGTGGTTTCATCTAATTCTGCGATTTTTGTGCCTCGTTCCTTTTCAGGTCTGTTATGAACTTGTGATAATGGTATTTTAGATGCAATTGATTACTAATTTTAGTCGATCTTGTGACTGTTTTGATTTATAGCATTTTGTGTGAAGATCTACGATGATGTCTGTAAAAGATTTGTCGTTTCATGTCTTCCTGTTCGGTTGTGTTCCAATTATTCTTTCTTATATTTAGTTTCAACCACTTGGGTTACAAAACAATTATGGTTGATCTTTGATCTGGATCGCGATGTATATTGTCATTTATTATGATCTATATGTTTGTTTCAAGCAATTGACTGTAGGGGCCGAGTCCAAGTGGATGGTACAAGCCCAATCGGACGAGTCATTTACAAGCCAAAATATTGTAAAATTCATAAAAAAAAAAAGAAAAGACAAAACAAAGAAAAATGATAAATGACTGTGGGTTTGCTAATTACTTAAATATTTTTTAGTACGAAGTTTATGTCTAACTCAACTTGGTGGATGCTACCACAATTTGCTGTTTTACTCTTGAGACCCTGTAGAAATCATAGACTGTGTTTGATGGCCCAACTCAACTTGGTGGATGCCACTACATTGCCTTGCACAACAATTTGCTGGCCCAACTCAACTTGGTCGATGCTACTACAACAATTTGCTGTTTTACTCTTGAGACCCTGTAGAAATCATATACTCTGTTTGATGGCCCATCCTAGACGGGATCTAGGAGGTCATCTTCTAGTTCACTTTTTTTGGTCTTGTTTGAAGTTTTCTTCATTCCTATATTTTCTTTAAGACCATGTACGATTATATTATCACTATGTACAGTTGGTTTTTTTTGTCTGCCTGGACTGTAGTTTTAAGACCAAATGTTGGTCACCATGCAGTCATTATATGCATCACTGTTCAATGGATCAGTCTTCTTTTTCTAGAGAGGGGTTTCAGTCTAGAATGTTTTATTCAGTTGAAGATATTATGGTAGATCAAGTGTGTCTCTGATTCTCTCTCTTGTGCGGCTCAGGACAATGTTTTTGTTCAACTGCTATGTTCAATTCAGTACCGGATAGTTCGGCAGAATGCTGATGATGCATTCTATGAGCTTCAAAATCCCCAAGAACAGATTCAAGCTTATGTGTTTGATGGTAGTCTCTTCTAAGTTTCTTTATGCATGGTTTGGTAACTTTCCATGCAAATGCTTTACATTATTTCTGCAAATTTGCCACATTTGTCATGGTGGTTTTCATTTTATTCGCAGTGGTTCGAGCACATGTACCAAGAATGACACTGGATGACTTGTTTGAGCAGAAAGGTGATGTTGGTAAGGCTGTATTGGAGGAACTTGAAAAGGTAGCTAAGAATTCCACCAATGTGTTATAGTTTATCACAACAAAGTATTTGGCTTGTTGTTTTCACGTATAACTAAACTCCTACCAATGTATTTTAGTTCTATCATAGTGGATTATTTGGCTTGTTTCATTCGACTGTTCACTTATCTTGGGGATAAGTGCACAGGAATTTTCTTCATTGCCCAAAACATCATTGCATGGGAGAAGAGATCTGTAAAAGTCTCCATGAATTCATCCTTGGCAGGCGCAACTCCCAGTCATAATGTGTAGTTTGTGACGACTTGCTGAAACTTCAAAATCATTGGCACAATAAAGGAACATCATGTGTGTATGAATTAAATTTTCTGTTCTTCTTTATGTTTCACATTGACACAGGTTATGGGGGCTTATGGGTACAACATAGAGCAAATATTGATGGTTGATATAATACCTGACCCTTCAGTGCGCAAGGCAATGAATGAGATAAATGCAGGTGGGCATCTTGTTCTCCTTTTATATCTTTCAGCAATTAATAATTGCTAATTGGATGCACCTGTTATTTGGTATGAGAAATGCACCAACTCTCTCTCTCTCTCGCTGAGTGTGTGTGTGCACGCGCGTGCTAAATATATCCTTTCAGGCTATTGCTTGCATTCATTGGGCCTCTTTATTCCAAAATATAGCTGAGTGCCATGTACATTATGCATGAATTAAATGGAATACACAATTTAGGAGAACAGTATTTTCTCTATAAAAGAATTATGTGTTTCTATAGACTTATATTTAAAAGAATTGTATGGGAAACTATGGTCTTTCTTTCTGAGTATTTTTTGTGCTTTTAGAATGTTCATTATCCTTATTTTAATTCTATGATTTTCTCTAAGAAGTTTGTCGTTCGGAAATCCATGACTTTTGAACAATAACTTACAAAATTATTTCATCACAAAATTATTTCATCAAAAAATCTCCGAGATTAATATTCGGCACTGTGTTTTAACATACTTCCATGGTCCCTATCATAAAACCTGAGTTGATAAGCTCCGAAGAGCCTGCAAATGTCTTGATTCAAGTTTCTCAAACCTTTTCCTTTTTTATGAATAACTAAGCAATTGGTTGACCAAGGTCACCATGAAAAATATAATCTCATATGAAAGACGCTAGTGACGTACTTGCACTGATGTTGCAGCTCAAAGGCTACAACTTGCTAGTGTGTATAAAGGGGAGGCAGAAAAAGTGCTTCAGGTGAAGAAGGCAGAAGGTGAAGCTGAAGCCAAATTTTTAGGAGGGGTCGGGGTGGCACGTCAAAGGCAGGCCATCACTGAAGGCTTGAGAGAAAATGTATTGGACTTCTCTCATGGAGTTCCAGGGACCTCAGCAAAGGACGTAATGGACTTGATCATGATAACCCAGTATTTTGACACCATAAGAGACCTTGGAAACTCCTCAAAGAACACAACCGTTTTCATTCCTCATGGCCCCGGACATGTGAGAGACATAAGTGACCAGATACGCAATGGGTTGATGGAGGCGGCTTCCAGCTCTTTGGAAAATGCAAACTGAGAACTTTGTCAATGAGAGGTATGGAGTTGTATGGGTTGTTTCTTTGTTCTTAGCAAGTGAATCATATGGGTCTTTTCTTCTGATAGTATATATGTGAATTTTCTGGTTGATATGTACCTCCACTCCTGTACGTATACGAACCCTTCCCCCCCTCCTCACCCCAAGTTTTTGCGTTGCTGGGAACTTATAGATATTATCTAATTTAATGGCTGATGTTTTTGCTTTGAGCAAGAAAGTAGAAAGTCTGATGAGGAAATATTTTTTTAACTTTTACTCTTTGTTTCATTCAGCAATGCTTGAGTAAAGCAGAAAATGTTTTGAGCGTATTTCTGGGATCGGTGATGGATGATGTTAAGATTCTACCAAATGCCTTTTGGTGGTCTGCTAATCCCTTTTCTCCTGTAGGGATCAAATGCTTGAAACTCATTCCAAATTTTAGTTGTTTTGGGTGTAATGATTGTCAAGGGCGATGCACAATACATAAGATTCGGAGCAGTGTTCCAAAGCCAGAATAGGGCACCGGCACCAAATACCTGATTTCTATTTGCCCGGTCCAATTCGGACGATTCCCCAGTCATAGGGCCACAATTCGCAAAGAATTTGAAAGAATTAGAGAACTGGACAATTGGCTCATTTCATCCTCAGACCAGAGTTGCCCACTTCTCGGTACTGATCCAACTTGGGTGATTTTGAGTCTGATCAGCGATTTTCAAAACATTGATTTGCAAGGTGAATTTTATAGTACTAAGATCGATGAGAATATGCTAAAACTTTAGCATGATTCCCAACTTGAAAGTGCAGTACTTAAAAATGTCTAAAGGGGACAATTTATGCTTGGACTTTCAACTTGATTGACTTGAAAGCTAAACTTTGGCATGATTCCCAACTTGAAAGTGCAGTACTTGAAATTGTCTAAAGAGGACAATTTATGCTTGGACTTTCAATTTGACTGACTTGAAAGCAACCAAGTCTGATCTTCCATGGTCCCCCGAGGCAATATCTTAGTAGAAAAGTATTGTTGGGTTTGAGGCCTTGCACTTTGATGCCCAGTTTGTCTCATTTTCCCAAGTTGGTTAGCTAAATGGAAACCATTTATGATGGAAACCATTTCGGAAAATGTAGACACTAGTTTTTGTACAAAGAGATCACAATCATTACTCATTGTAAGATGAAAAATTTGTGGCAGATATGTGACTGATTGGGTGTAAAGATTAAACTAATTTGTCAGTTTTTTTTCACATTCAATGATTAAGAATAATTGTAACTTCTAAAATAATAGTCTTATAGTATACAATCTCTTCGATTGGGTCTTCTCCTTCAAGAGCTCTCTATCTCTCTCTATGCCACTAATGGACGAGAAACTTCCCCCTTAGTTGACCATCCATGGGCATTTTTGGGAAGCACTTTTGTCCCATGATCAAAATTTTCAAGTAGGAGGTGGATTCCAAGAGAGAGAGAATGATAGAGTACATTCTGTGAATAAAAACTTAGGAGGGTGTCCTACATGTATGACCTTCTAAGGTGGGTTTCTGTGATTTTCTTTTGCGTCTTTATTCAGCTATTTTGTGAATCAAACTCATAATAGTATTTTGAAAGATTACGTTATTGATTCAGACAAGGAATCCTTTCCTTCTCCGAAGAATTCCAAATTTTCAGAGCTGAAATTTAACCCTCTCTAAATACTTCTAAAATGCAGATTCCCCTAAAGCATGGACCAAACTGTGCAGTTCATATAATTATTGTACTCCCATCAAAAACCTATGAAGAAATCCAACTTTATGAGAACCCCATCAACTATAAATCCATCTCCAACCTCTCAATGGTTTTAGCATTTGCAGTGGTAAAGAATTAAAGCATGGCTAATTCAATTGATAATGAGAAGGCTATATCACCCATCATTGAAATGGACTTATGGGAAAAAATAAAGCCTCACCTTGAAGCTTACCGAAAATTGTAGCTTTGGCATCGGAAAACCTTCAAATCTATTATCTCGACTTTGACTAATACATTTGTACAAAAAAAAAAAGAAAAAAAAAAGGATTTCAGGCCCTAAAATAGACCATTAGTTTTCAAGTGTTCATAAATCTGTAAATCCATACTATTTTTTGAGCTTCAAATTTTATAATTGGTGGTAGAAATTGATTTTAGAACTACCATAGAGATTTCCGATGCTCAAAGTCTTTTTCAAAACGAGGTTTTAAGGTGGGTTTTACCTTTATCATAAACCCTAGGCCTTATAGAAACTGCGTCCTTGAAACAAACGACAAGATCACCTTATTAAAGAGAACAATAACTATAAATGTACCAAAAATAAATATTTGAAACAAACAGGAAGATCACCTTATTAAAGAGAACAATAACTATAAATGTACCAAAAATAAATATTTAAAGGAGCCATGTAATTGGAATTGTAGCATCTCGTGAAGTCATAGGAGGTTTAAGAAAAAGTGATTTCCACACAAAAAAGGAAATATGAATTCTTGTGAAACTACAACACAGACAGGAAATTCGGCTGATTGAGAAAAAGAGAGAAAGAAGAGCAGATTCCAAGGAGAGAAATGCCACTATAATGACTATAGTATAAGAAGACAGAAATGGGGTTGAGGTCAGCATCACCCGAGTCTTAACTACCGATCTAGATTTTCATTCCCACTGACCCATTTGAAAACCACTAACTTTATCTAAAACGCGTAGGGGCTTGTATTCCCCATTGAAACCAACCAAAAGATCAAAATCAAAATATGCTACTCAAAAGAGTTCATGATTTTCCTTTGTTGGTTCCAAGAAACCCTTGTTTAGACCTCTTGGAGATTTCGTAAGCAATCTTGCTAAACAAAAGCTTCTGTTCCTGAATTCTGATTATGAATGCCAAGTTAATTTCCCTTCTATTTGGCAAAGGCCTCCTATTTTCAAAGGGCTCTGTAATGGTGGATATCGAAATTTGTTTAGCATATCAAATTTATAAAATGTCATATTAGAATTTAAGTAGAAGAGTCAAAGCTTATCGAATTTTAAGGTTCTAGAGAAAGACTGGTTTGTGGGAAAGGGAAATGCTACTCCTAAAAGGTTTTCAGGAAGATTTTATCAGTCCATTGGCTTGTATTACGGTACTGGTTAGAGACTCATCAAATGAGAAGAAATGATTTTGACCAATGTTTCTAGACTTGGCCGCATCTAATTGGACTTGGTTGAGTAACAAGACTCGGCCGCATCTATTCGGAGAAGAAATGATTCGACCAATATTTTTGGACTTGCCCACATCTATTCGGATTCGGTTGAGTAACTAGACTCGACCGCATCTATTCGGACTCGGTTGAGTAACTTGGCCTCGTGCTACTGGCTAGGCAAGCCTCAAAGTACAATATATATATATATATAAAAAAGGGAAATACTAATATATTGTTTAGAAATATATTTTTTTGATAATTTTGATAGTTTTTAGGACGATTACGAAACTTCTATTTTTTTTTGTTTTTTTAGTTTTTTAAATATTCAAGGTATAAAACAAAATTTTCAACCACCTGTCCTTTATAGATTTTTTCATTTTCTTCGGTTTCAAATGATTTCTATTACTTCTTTTAGTTTTTTTATTTATAACTATTTTTAGCAAACTTTTTAGTTTTTTTAACACTTTAGGAAACAAAAAACTCAGCCAAGTCCACTGTCTCGGCCAAGGGCAGAGTACTTTGCCTCGGCCAAGGGTTGAGTACCTTGGCCCAAGACCAAACCTTGATTTGGAAGTCTAGAACAATCCATATGTTGTGCCTATCTAATTTATTTATTTATTTTCAAAATGCCTATCAGAGAATTTCCCAGCATTTGAGATCTATCACACCTTATCTCTAATGGGCTGGGTAGTTTAAAAAGCAGATTATTCAGACCTTCTTTTTCTTTTGTATTTTCCGGTTTTTAAAAACCGGATTATTTGGAACTTCCTTTCTTTCGTATTTTCTGGTGTTTAAAACCGGATTGACAAGAAGCTTCTTAGTGAACCAGATTCGTGATTCTCCTGGTCAACACATAAAATATTAAAATGTTATTTTCTAGTATAAAATAATGAAAAAAGAAATTGGTACTTTTTAATGAAATCTTTATCAAATGTTCAACTTGTGTGTGTGTGAGAGAGAGAGAAATAGAGAAGGATACATGGATGGTATGTAAAAAACGACCGGTGAACCAACAAATTTTTTAAAAATTGGTCTTTTTTTAATGAAATCTTCATCAACTGTTCAAGTATATAGAGAGAGATTATGATACGTAGAAGAAGAGAGAGGGATTATTATACGTAGAAAACAAGGATACATGAACCACCTGTGAAAAACGACCATTTCACGTGATGCTTGTGCCCATGTATCCAATACAATTAAAGTCTGGACAATATCTATTTTTAGACTACAAAAAAGGAGAGAAAAACAAATAATATTACAGAGAGAGAGAGAATGTTACGAGCATGGTGGCACTGCTCTGGCCTCGACTCTGGGAGAATAACCTTAGCCCTAGTGTCTGACCCACAATAAGAGCCATTCAGCCCTCAGCTCTAACCCCGGTTGTCCTGGTACAAAAGCCTTGAGTCCTGGTTCTAATCGTGGTTAAATCCACAGGAAAAAGCCTTTTTTTTGAGAGGGTTAAACTAAGGAATGGCTGCATGTCCATAACTTAACCAGTTATTTTCGAGGTTGCGAGAATTCTAGTTGTTATGTTCCATGATTTCCTTAATTGGAACCCTTTTCTTTGTCTCCGCTGCAAGTTTCTTCACATAAGCTATGTAGCCATCAACGTCGAATTTCCTTTTACAGCCAGCATAATTCATGTAACGTATTTTCCCGAACACAGATCTTTCTCGCCATCCCTGATATCATCAAACAAAGTAACATGGATGGCACCTTCATGATAGAAGTTCTTTCAAATCGAAACTTCATGACAGATAGTTCTTTAGAATTAAGTTGTAACAGAGTCGATGGCATATAATTTGAAATGTCACTGCATGCTAGAGTCTCTTAGATATTGAATCTATGAGACCTGAAAGGGATAAGTTTGGATTCGGATCCCACTTTAGATGCATTTTTAAAGTAGATTTCTAGTAGAAGTCAAAAGCTATGATATGGGATTTTAATGGGCTCGTTAAAGCTGATTCTTAAAACCCAAAAGCTGAAGTTTTGAATGTTCTTCTATGATTTTATATAATGAGAAGATGATTTTCATAATGCTTTAACATATTAAATATTTTCGAGTACGGGGAACAAGAATGCAGACCTGGTCATGAATACCGCATATTGACCACATACAGCCAACATAGCCATTTGGATCTCGACCATCTAATTCATACTGCAGTAAATAATGATAATTAGGGTAGACAAAATTATGGCAATGTTTTGTTTGGGATTATGTGCAAAAGATAAAAGTCGCAAACACTTCAAGCCATCAAATGCAAAATGGGACAGCTAGGGTGTGCCATTTCTTGCACAAAGTCCGGGGTAATTTTTCTCAAACTTCAAGCACACTCAATTGTACTTCTGCAGCCACCCGATTTCACATTTCATGGAGGCAGGTGATTTTGACCATTTTGTAACAAGGTATCTCATTGTATACTTTCCCATTTTGGGAAAACAATGGTAATATAAATAGGAATTGTATGGTTTAACACCGTTTATCTTTGTTACAAGGTCACAATCACCACTGGCAGACAAATGTTAAATTAAATGGCTAGTTATGTGTCACAATGTGAGACAAAATTCTACTTGAACTTTGAGCGTGGTCAATAGGATACTCCAACCACCCAGTTTCACATCTAAAGGCTAAGAGTGAATTTGACCTTCTTGCACCAAAAGTAAAATGGTCTTACTGTCATATAAAGAACCGATTCTTCCAAAAAAACAGGAAAAGCAAAAAAACAAATATCTGTCAAAATAAAACTAAGATGATCTCTCATTTCCATTCAAAAAGAAAACAAAAAAAAAAAACTTAACTACTTTATGTAGACATGCTTTTAGAATTTCGGTACCTTGTCATTCAAATGTATCGCAATTGAAAGAGCTTCCTCGGGTCCACTTGTCCATTCAAGTATTTTCTTTGCCCAATACATCCTGCAAATGCCTGACACTATCAGCAATAGAACACTCACCATCAAAAGGCAGGAAATAATTTAAAATACTAATAAAATTGTTAGCAGGTTACTTGCCGCATGAATCCATGCATCTTTCCGTAGTGAACCATCTCTAACTGAGACGCATTCCATAACTGAAAAAGGGCAGTTCCAAATCACTAACATAAGTAATAGAATCAATGATTGGCAATGGATGCAATAGTACATAAATGAGTTGAACTGAAGAAACTACGAACAGGATCTGCCGTTTTTGCTTTTTCTAACTGCTCCATCCTGCAAAAAGCATAACAGGGCTCTGTCATCATTGGATTGCAACACTGTCCTAAAGACTGGCATGCTGGTTCCATAAATTTCAAATGAGAATCAAAGTAAACTTCACTTTCCATTTATTTCCCAACTGAGAATTTTTCAATCTGTCAGTACCCAAAAAGGTGCATTTTCACTTACGTGTAGATATGCTCCCGCTTGTCTCCAGCATGATCCCTTAGGGTTTTTCTGGCCCATTCCCATGCTCCTTGTAATGAATCATAATTTGGTTGGTAGAAACAAAAATTGTCAGCCAATTCTCTTCGTACAATGAGCTCTTCCAAAAACGAATCTACTGACTTCACAAAGGTAAATGACAAAATTCAGAAACCATCTTCCACTAGCAATATGCATACGAATCATAACAAGAGATCAAAGGAGGAAAGATCCCATGAAACCAACCATAACACAGTTGTGATCAAGAAGTTTCCTGTAATGAGCTAGCATTTTCATTCGTGTGTCCTAAGAACTGTTCCATTGACGTGCACAAGTAAGACTAACAAGACCTCATAACAGCACTAAAATTTCATGGTGGCTCATTTGACAACAGGGTCCTATAGTGTGGTTAACTCCCACGTAGCTTAGGGGAGGGAATAAGGGGCCTCGTAATGGCTCATTGGACCAACGGGCTCCATGGAAGCAGAGGCTAAGACATTCTAATGCAGATTGAAGATCTTTATCTGGTTCCTTAATTGTTGAGCAAGACTCTCATAATGTTATTAGGTTGAACAGTAATTCTAATGGATATAGAGGATCGCAGATAGTTTAGAAGAGACTGTTATAACTTCTGAGCTTACATAGGCAAGCGACGTCCTTCAAGTTCTAGGCAAAGATGGGGGTATCAAGGCAGGATTCAGAGTGTGGGAGTCATTTCCGTTTTCATAATGTCTCTTATATTTTGAGCCATTCATAAAAGTTTTCTCAAAATACAAGTTGTTCATAGCCAAAGAGTCGTTGCTCAATACATTTTAGTACTTTGCCAAGCTCGTAGCCAGGAACTAGAATTTCGAGTGATACTCATGACAAAGATCACGATATAAAACCAAATACTTTGACATATAAATGATACAAGCAGAAGAATCCATGACAAAAAATTTTAAGGATTTTAATTTATGAATGAATGCGAAGAAATTACAGGAACACGATGTTTCTTCTTGAGTTAGAACGAGTTAGTGCTTCATAAAAGATATGCTGACACATACTCAATCATAAGACACGACGATCATAGGATGTTCGACCCCAATCACATCGATTCAAAAATTTCATGCATTATGCCTTACTACTAATACTCTTCGACTCCAAAAAGGGGAGCCCTATATTTCCTTTCAAATTATCCATTATATTCACTTTTGGCACATATCATTTGGAAGTAACATCCATTAGATTCAGTGACAGTGGTCAACCCAAAACATAATCATTGCTCGAGAATATCAACAAATATAGCTAAATCAAGTGAACATCAACCCATGATATGACAAGTCATAAGTTTATAATGAATCAAAACAATATGTAAAGTGTGCTTGGAAAGGGTAAGCAAACAACACTGAGAAATTGGTTTAACCTGGGAATATAATTTTCGAAATTTACGAGCCTCCAAAGCGCAGCGCTGTGAAGAGATTTGACCAAAATGCAAGTAAGGAGAAAGGCACGAAAGGCCCTTAGGTCTTGATGGGTTGTTTCGATCGGTTGAATAATTTTTCAATCTTGTCGAAAGGAAGCCATTTTTGCTACCCATAAGCATATCCAATGCTGCTTGTTCACCAGGTTCAATCCAGTGTACTTCAGGAACCGCACCACCTTTCCTGTTAATATAAGACCAGTTATTCTAAGATCCTCTCGTTATATTTTCTATCGGATCGGTTATTCGAAGTTGCTAACTATCAAGTCGACTATTAAATGTAAGTAAAACAATGTAACCAGACGAACTATGGAATTATAGCCAATAGGGGTCATGATTTTCAACTCAAATAGTGGATGGCGATGGAAGATACCGAGAGCCACCATCTCCACGGTCTGTCCGACTACAGCATATATTTTCTTTATAACAAATTTAGCAACAAAGAGTGGAATAGATTAACATTCGTATACTGTAACAATTTGAGCCAGATGATGTGGAATTGTTTGAGTTGCCTAAAAAAACATGCAGAAATATTTGAAATTCAAATTAATGATAACATGTAATAATACCTCAGAACTTCAGCGATGAGGTTCTCCCAATCTATTTCAACAGGAGATTCATCCTTCCATCTAATTTGGGGGGCTTTCAAATCAGGGAATTCAGTGAGGTACTCTGGTAGAAGCTTGTTGATCTTGGTTCTTATAGTCCTTGCACCATACTCCAATTTATCAGAGGCCACCCACACTGGTACTATGTTATGAGCATCCACTTCATGAACTGGAATTTCTTCGGTTACCCTATGGCATATATTCTCTTTTATATTTTGAATGATCCGTAAGGGCGAGAAATCTGTGACAAGAAGGGATGCATTGCATTGGCTCGTGAATTTAGGGATATTTTCATCAGCTTCTCCCTGAAATTGGCAAACAAATTGGTCTGAGGCATTAATTAACCCATGAACTATTTGATGGAGACTCCAGCCCCAACAATTAAACAGAGAGAGAGAAAGAGGTCTTGGAAATCCTCACAAAAAGCAACGAGAGTAACAAAAACAGAAACCAACAAGAATCTACAAAGGAAAAACTTACCCGAAATAGAAAAAATGGAACGCCTAAAACCTTCAGGCTCTGCTCAAGATCTCTTAAACCCCTGAGCATAAACCCTAACTGCCTGGCTTTTGCCCCCAAAAACTGATCAAACAAATTAAACGCCACAACCACTGGAACATTCAATCTAGCTCCTTGCTCCAAAGCATAAACCAAAGCCCAATTATCGTTACATCTCTGATCTCTGAACATCCAGTAAACAACAGGCCCATTACCCCCAGTTTCTCCAGCTTTAAGCACTCTAACTCTCCCTGATTGAACCTTAACCCCAGTTTCTTCATCTTCAGGTTCCGATTCCATTCCTATTCCACTCTTATTTTTCAGTTTCTTCAACAATCTACCATTACTTGAGGGGGCCCCTTCTTCTGACCTTTTTTTCATGGATTTTTTAGCAGGCTCCATTGAAGAACTGGAGCTCAATCTACTGGTACAAAATGAGCTGATTAACGGAACCTTTAGCGATGAAGCTTGGATGAACAATCCCAAAACCCTAGAATAACACAAGTTTAATGGCGATATCCGGCATAAATACATAAACTGATAAATTCACGGAATGGGGATAAACACCACAAATTTGAACTGAATCGCCATGGCGAGCCAAATTTGCAGAGAAAGCTTCCAGTTCTGAACGAAAACTCGCAATTTTTCGGCCAAATTTCGACCCCGAATCTCGCGAAGAAAGCTGAAATTTACCATAAATACCGCCAAATTTTTAACGGCTTTTATACGCACTGAACGCGCGGGAAAGAGCGAAAAGTGAGAAGATAAAAGGGTTACTTTATTTTAAAAAAATGCCAACGTTACCCTTCTTCACGCAGTACTGTTTTTCCTTGTCCGGCAAACGTGACTGTCATAAGAAACAAAGATATGGGTAGAAATGTCTTTTTGCTCACTCGAGAGGCGTTTATTTCATGGAGGAGAATCGTCCCCGTGAGCAACGAGCAAGTGATGGAGAAGCGTCGTTACCCGTGGTAGAGCATAAGGTTCACAAGACCGACATTAACTATTTTATACGTAGTTTTCCTTACAGTTAGTGCGCCCAGCAACTATTTTATACCTATTTTTCTTTACACTTACTGCGCCCAGCAAATTACTACAGCTCAAAATCAAGAAGCAAGGATCAGTATTAACGCATCCGTTTTCTTGCAAGAAGCGAAGCGCTTAGAAGTAAAAGATGCAGCTTTTCGAATTAACGCATCTGTTTTTACAAAATCAAGAAGCGAAGATCAGTATTAACGCATCCGTTTTCTTGCAAGAAGCGAAGCGCTTAGAAGTAAAAGATGCAGCTTTTCGAATTAACGCATTTTTTTTTTCAAAATCAAGAAGCAAAGATCGGTATTAACGCATCCATTTTCTTGCAAGAAGTGAAGCGCTTAGAAGTAAAAGATGCAGCTTTTCGAATTAACGCATCTGTTTTTTTTGCAATAAACGATCAAAAGTGAAAGATGCCGCTCTTCGAATTATTGTCTTCTTTTGTTATGGAGGTAGGAGAGGCGTGGTGCAGGTTCTCATTGACAACCCAGCTTACCACTCTTAATATATCATAGATAATTCTCACAATAATAAAGGGCATTTCAAATGAGCATGTACAATGTACTCCCATGGGGGCACGCTGTACAATTGCTCCCATTGCAAAATAATTACTAGGTGAGAATTTTGATTCTATAAAATTGAGAACTACTGTTGAATCACGAAAGAAGTATTTAAAATAAATTTGGCTTTTGAGTTCTTTAAGGCACATATGGAGTAAGTGTTTTTATTTATTTATTTATTTTTAAGGATAGTGTCTAGGTTGAAGATATTGCATCCCCAAAATTTAGGCCCTAAAATATTCCTAGATGAGGCTCTTTCTCTCGGTGAATAATATGCTCCTAAGGTAGCATATAATAGAATGGGCTTGGGGTCGAGATGGTAGTATCACCACCCAGCTAAAATCTAGGCTTCTATTTTCACCTAACGCATTCAAATCCTTTCAAAACTCATCTCCCCCATTGAATTATCCAAAAAAGCCTTACTAACTTGGTACTTTATATTACGCGTGTATGTAGGGGGTGGTAATGGGCCGGGTCGGTGCATGACTTGAAGTTATTGGACCTGGACCCAGACCCAGACTTGGACCTGACTAGATCCAATTAAAAATAAATAAAAAATATACTTAAGTGTTTTTTAAAATATATACATGTATTATTTAAATATGGGTGCGGTTTGTACTGAGCTTGGGCTCTAAACAATCAAATTAGAGCCTACCTTAAAATAGTGTCCATGAATGTGGTTTCAATACTGATTACCTTTGTGATAGCCTTAAAATATATTTTCATTTTTATTTATAAAGTTTGAAGCTTTAAAAATAGTATAGATTGATAGATCTTGAAAACTTGTAAATCTAAAAAATTGACAGTCCAAAAATGCGTTACAATATACACTATTTTCAAAACTTGAAATCTATTTTTTTTCATGTCTATGCATGATCAATTTGATGATATTTGGGCATCAAAAAAACTTATTCTAGTAAAAGTTTTGAGGTAAGCTCAAATTTGATTGTTTAGAGCCTTGGCTTTATATAAACTTTTCTCTTTAAACATTATAACTAAAACTATATAGTTATATTTATTTAAATATTATATATTCAGTATTATTAAATAATAACTCTATTTGGGTAACAACTAGGTCAGGTCCACATCGACCCAGACCCGAATAATTTTCAGGTCCAATATTTGGACCCGGACCCATACCCAACCGACCGGGTCTAATTTTTTGACCCATACCCGTACCTAGTTGGAGTCCAATATCGGGCCCCGGCCCGGGTCTAGGTCTAGGTCCGAGTCCGAATCCATTTCCATTGCCACCCCTACGCGTACGATACATTTATAATACTCTATGCATCATTAATGACAAGCAAAAGTTGTTTCAGTCAGTAGTCCACACTGTCGGATGCCAAATGGGTCTTTGATAATCTCTTTTGTGGACCTAGAGTTCTCCATAAATTTCATGTTGAATTGGTAGTCATGTAAACCTTTTTTTTTTTTTGTAAATTGCATTGAAATTTCATCTTAAATGGTCGTCAAAATGATACTAAAAAATAAATAAACAATCATAAAAAATTTATGGTTGTTAACCAAGCTTTTGACCAAAATTGTAAACTATCGTTTCAATATTTGAGGCCTTGAATATTGAGGTAATGCTAATGATTCGGTCAATAATTACGTGATTACCTCGATTAAAAGAAAACATATCAAAATAAGTCAAGCCTCACCTCATAACTCATAACAAAATTGGTGATGAAAAGCCTTTAAATAGATCATAAATATGGGTGTGAAAAACAAATTAGGATTTCAAGTTTCAAAGATAATGTATATTGCAACAAATCATGTAAACCATCAATTTCACCTTCAAAATTTGAGGTGAGGCTTTATTTTGTTTTCATAAAACTTAGGCCCTATAGAAACTTCATTCAAATATAAATTAAGTCATTGAAACTTTTTACAAAATTATTGAAGGGTTATATTTTTTTCTCTTTCAATTAATTATGTCTCTCTCAAATTATCCTTGTTCTGGATTTGAAATGGTGAACAATAAGGGATATAAATGGTATTTGATACAGAAAAGCATTGGGTGCTCAAGTAACGTAAATCTTGTATCATTTATCATTTTAAACCCTCAACAAGTTGTTCATTATTTATAATCTCGAACAAACAGTGTATTTGTTTATCATTATGTTAGGGCCTCTTTAAAGCAAAATTATCAAAATGCCTCTAATTGTTGAGGCTTCCCAGCTTTAAAACTTTTAAAGTTGGATAATTTGGGATTTTTTTTTTGTTGAGGGCAAACCTGATTGGAATATCAATATAAGAACAAACCCTAAAAGCTTAAATTGTGATCGTTCGACCCATTTGGTGATTTTGTAAAAGTTTTCAATTCCTTAATTAACATTTTTCTAACGAAAAAGGACGAAAATGATACCTATGTAACCTAAAATGCATGTTCCTTCTTGTGCGTGTCAACATATAAATGATAAAGCATTTTTTTAGGACACTTAGCAAACCCAATTCTTCTTAAATACACCCATCAATGCCTATACAACATAGGTGGACACTCTTGTTGCCTTTATTAATAGGAAAAAGTTTATACAAGGTTGCAACCTTAAAATGTAGAACTACGGATGCACCTCAAAAATCCATCATAAAATGTTGTTTTAATGTTGAAAAACCCTCTGATTTATCATCTCGACATTGAGATATATGATTGTGAAAAATAAATGGATTTTGAATCTTAGAAATGGTGCATCTTACAACATGTTATCTAGACCGTCCATTTTTAATATTTTTATATGTTTGTAGATCTACTTGATTTTAACTATTTTTAGAGTTTAAAAATTTATAATTAGATATAATAATAGATTTTGAGATAATCCTAAAAATATTTTACATCAAAATTATATGTTATGATAAAATTTGAAGGCGCACCTCAATTGGATTGTTTAAGGTTGCAACCTTATGAAAACCTAACAGTCTACATGATTATTAATAATGAGGCTAAATTTCTTTCTGCCGTCCTCATTTTAATAACCAAGAAAAATATTTAAGTTTTAAATATATTCAAAATCGTCTAATCCTTAGGGGTTAAGTACTTAATCTACCCTTAACTTAAAGCTCAAAGGTGCCGATAATTTGCTTAGGAGTTAAGGACTGAATTGTTGGAGATTTTACCCAACATTATCAGCTCAAATGTGCTGATAAGGTAAAGTCTAAGAGGTAGTTTTCTAGGGTAAAATCTCCAATACACAAAATAATAATGTAATTTACATATATTTATATGCATTTTTTTTTTCAATGTTATCTTGCACCTCAAAAAAATATTAGGAAAGGTTGTTCAAACGTTAAAATTACACACATGCATATGAATAAAAATAAAAATATTTAAAGTAATAAAACAATGCTCGTAATACATTATGTGGATCGTCTATTTTCAAAAAATTGAATTGTATATAGATTTGTTTGATTTGTGAAGCTTTAAATAAGAATAACAACATATATTTATGTCACATCAAAGCTTTTCGACACCAAAACTATCTTTTAGCATTGTTTTGAGTTGTCATTTGTTTCAATAATATAAGGTTGACACCTTATGCAAACCTCGACCTTAGCTGGTGCTTGTGTTGTCCATCCACTTTCACAATCATAGAAATTATTTTATGAAAATCTAAAAAATGGAGAAGACAACCATCCCTAGTTTAGATAATTCCCCGATTACTCCCATTTTTAGTGGTAAACGCCAACTGTTCATTGCTCGCATCTGACAGTTAGGGTGATGTGAATTTTTCAACAAACACTTCATTGCGCTCATTTTTATAGGGTGGCAATAGGCATGGACCTGAACCGAGATCCGAGAGGTATATTAGATCTGGGTTTTGGTATGGAACTAACAATTGGACAAATCCGGGTCCTGGCCCGGTAAAGTTTTTTGGGTCCCAATTTATGAAATATGTTTAACAATTTAACTAGAGTTATATACATATATATTTTAATTTTTGGGTTGGGTCTAAATCTGGTTTGCACACTATATTTTTGGAAAAAATTATTACATAACCCTAATTCTCTCTATCTTATTTCATCGTAGATCTTCCTTTCATTTTTTTTTTTTCAAACGGCATAAAAAAATCCCTAAGGATTTCACTGTGCTTTCTCATCACTCATCTCCTTCATTTATTCACTTTTGACCATAAAAATTAACTCCAACAAATATTTTTATACCATTTCAACCAAAAACCATTTCAAAAACATTTTTAACCTAAAAACGTTTTTAATCCACTCCATTATATCTCCTACCCTATTATATTTTTTTTAACTAAAAAAAGTTTCAAAAATATTTATTTATTATATATTTTTTTAGTCTTTCCAACCGCTCGTTGAGAGCTACCTATCTCTCTCTTATATTGAGTTGAAATGGTATAAAAAAAGTTTGTTATAATTAATTTTTAATCATAAAAATGAATAAATAAACCTCTTTTATAGAGTGTTGAAATGGTATAAAATTTTTTTTGAGGATCAATTTGTACGGTCGCAAGTGAATAAATAAAGAAGATAAAGAAATGAATTCCATGACCGCTATTTTGCTATGCTTTACGATCATGAACTATTACGTCATTTTACAATGTGCATGTGCGTATGTCCGTCTCATCATTTATAACTCCGAATTTTCCGGCCGGGTGCCGTTGCAGGAAAAGATAGAGAGAGAAGTGAGGAGAGAGAAACAACAGAAAGAAGGTTTGAGAGAGAAAAATCGAAGAGAGAGAAATTACAAGGGGTCAACACGCCCGTTCTTGGGCTTCTCGACGCCATGCTTTTAACCGTCAAAGGTGGCTATTCTGCGTTTTCGTAATTCTTAGAGAGAGAGAGATTCAGAGAGAAATTTCCAGAGAGAGAGTGAGCACGGAGGGGCCTGGTTTTCCAGGTCAAAACTCAAAGCGAAAGCAGCCCTACCTCATTGATAAAACCGCGTGATTAACCAGGCTTTGGCGTCCTTTTGTTATGTGGAACGGTTTGTAACCTCTCGGGCTTACCACCTCTGCAACCATGTCGGACTCCGATTCCTCTCATGGCGGGGATTACAGATCTTTCCGCCAAATCAGTCGAGATAGTAAGCCCTACCCTAGTTACGCTTTTTTAGATAGAGATAGGGAGAGAGTGATGATTTCATTTTTATTTTTTTGTTCCAGAAATGGTATTTTTATGTGCTGTTTCAGGAAATGAGGCTGGTTATAATGTAAGATTAGGGCTAATTTGATGAGATTTCTGCTAACTATCTTTTTAGCAATAGATAGTATGATTTTCTTCTGCGGTATGTATTTCTGTGAAAGTTGTTGTATTTGGTGGGATGTGTAAGGGCACAAAATTTTGTTGAGTTTGTGGCAGTTAATTATTTTAATCTCTTATTGCTTTCCTCATAGAAATGAAATGTTCCCCATTTTGTTTTTATGATTCATGTCCAGGGCATCTTCGCCATGTAAAATTCATTGGGTTTGGTGGTTTGTTGATTCTGAGTCAAATAATTTGTGTTGAGTTATATGCAATTTTTGTTGAGTTTTATCGGTTGATGATATATTATTCTCACGTTTGGCCATTTTAGTTGGTCATGTTGTTTTTGTGGTTTAGGGCAATATTCCATGTTCAGTTGCTATATTTGTAAACCGTATGGGTTTAGGCCTAGGGTGGCAATTTTGGTCCAGGTTCTGGTCATCTGTGAATAATTTGTTATTTGTTCATAAAAAATTTATGTTCATGCATAAATTCGTTTGCAAAACACATAAGAAATTGGTAAAGGTTGTGGCCATCAGTGAATGGTCACATATATTATGTTGATTCATAAATTCATTTGCAAAACATGGAAGAAGTGGAGCGATCTTGCAGGATTATATTCGCTTGGATATTTTGCAATATCTTGAATAAACTTCAAAAGGCATTATGGACTATAGTGCCATTTTATAGAATTGTATTGAATGGTAGCAAGAAGAATGCACTCTCGATATCTTGGGTCGATAATCTTGGATAATTGAGAGATTGAGGAAAATGTCGCAATAGAATTAGAGTTGGGTGGACAACGTGGAGATGTGCAACCGGAGTATTATGTGATTGTCGCATACGAATGAAACTAAAGGGGAAATTCTATAGACAGCTGCGTGACCAGCTTTGCTTTAAGGAGCAGAATGTTGGGCGGTCAAAAAAAACATACTTATAGGTTGAGTGTGGTTGAGATGAGGATGTTAAGATGGATGAGTGGCAGACAAGAAGGGATAAAATTCGAAATGAATACATTAGGGAGAACTTAAGTGTGGCTACAATAGGCGATAAGATGAAAGAAAGTAGATTTAGGTGGGTTGGCCATGTGCAACACATGTCCAACACAATATCTGTTAGGTGCGAGTTGGTTCAAGTGGAAGGCTCAAAAGGGTCAAGGGGTAGGCTGCCCAAAAAAACATGGTTGGAAGTAGTGAAAAAAGATATGAGGACTTATGGCCTCACTGAGGGTATGGTTCTTAATAGAACGGAATGATGGACCAGGATTCGTATAGCGGACCCTAAATAATTGGGAAAATGCTCTGATGATGATTGAGTGGTAGCAAGAGGTCCTGTCGTACAACCATTGTATTAAATGGTTATAAAATTTTGTCTACAATTCAATGGGAATCTATTCCTTCTCATTAATGCAAAATTTTAAAAGAAAAGAAGAAAAGAAACAAAGGTGAATTTGCAAAGGCTTGCAACATATTGACATTTTATTAACTTGTCAATGTCACAATTTTAATAGGCTTAATTGAAAATCTATTAGAACACTTAAAAGAAAATTTCCTCCTCTTTTTTTCCTGATTTGAGTTAAATTAACTTATTTCACTTAGATATTATTGATTATACTTCTAGGCTATTCTCTGTATCATTTGTGGCTTATATATTATTTATTTGGCCACAGGATATTTAATTTAAATATATTATATCTGAACTGATGCACTTTTTACCTGCTTTAGTTTTGTCTTTGGAGATTTGGGTAATTATGGAGAACAATGAGCTGTAGACCTAATTAGCTGCTGGATGTTTGTGCAAATTACTTCTTCTATATTGCATGGTTGTTTTATGGGTTCCCTTTCTCACAAAGAGTGTGCACATATGAACTTTCAGGATTACTGCATGAAATGCTTCGTTCAACTAAATCAGGGGATTCAAAATCAACTTGGAAGGTAAAGTTGGTCTATTTCATCTTTTTTATCTGGTGCAAGATTTGTCTGTTTATAGGTAATCCTGTTTGCTTTTTCTGTAATGTTTAGTATTTTGGAGCATGCAAGACTTTTCTCTACAAGTCTGATCCTAGTCATTTCTATTTTTATGGGTGAATTCATTATAGATTGTTTCATGTGTACAGTTACCCGGACATACACTCTTTAATTTGCGTGTAATTCACTCAATTTGAATTATCATGAATTCATTAGGGATATAGTTTATAATCACCTAAAAAGGAGGATATAGTTGTATGTTGTAATATTGATACTACAATGGCCTTCATTTTGATTTCGTGGAGGGAGTAGAAAAGTGTTTCAGTGCCAAAAAAGAATTTTTTCTAAATGGTGGCTATCTGTTTATTACTGCACTGTATCTCAAGTTTACCAATCACTAATATTATTTTTTTATTTTCATTTTCTAGCATAAACTTTTTGAACCTTAATGCATTTTTGTATAGTATGTCTATTTGTTTGTGTGGGAAGACAAATCAAAGGAAGAATGGAAAACAAGGAATTATAATCAAAAGCAATTATGATTGGTCTAAGAAGGCATTAAGACAAGGGGGCGAAGTGGAGAGTGGGCTTATACTTTCTGCAATTTGTATAGGGAGTTGGGATTATAGTGGTTTGGATGGACTTGGCTAAAGAATACCTATTAGGGCATGGATCCAGGAAAGTAAAGTTGAAATATTGTTGATTCAAGCATTGGAATAAGAACATCCATAAATGTAAGACTTTATGTATAAGTACTGGAAATTACTTGGTGTTGGAGAAAATGACCATTGATGGAAGTAAGTTCAGAAGGCTAATCACATTTGTGAACATATTTAACAGATTGGAGTATGAGGATATTTATTGGGAGCATTGTTAAGCAGAAGACTGGGAACTAGCATTGTTGACACTAGTCATACACACGATGAAGGAAAGCTATTTTGGGTATAATATTTTGGACATTTGTATTTGTTGGCCTAGATGTTTTCCTCTTTATGTATATATGTTTTGACTAGGAAAGAAATTATACTTTGGTGTTTTAGCACGTGTGATGGGTACCACACTATTATTTTCCTTGATATTTTTTTCTTGATTCAACCCTGCGGCTCCCTGTTGCTGCTGATTGCAGGAGTTATTTTTTTTTAATTTCAGATGCTCTTAGGGGTTTAATGGAAGATTATTTTATATACAAGTTTATTATAGTTAATTTATTTGTAATTCACTTGTCTTTTGTTTATTAGTTATTTGTTAGTTAACAATTTGGATGGAAACCCTTGATATAGACTTTTATTTCTATTGCATTTGTATTTCAATCCGATTCTACTTTGTCATTCTGGTTGATATTAATTGATATGTTACAGGTACTCATTATGGATAAGATCACAGTCAAAGTTATGTCATACTCTTGCAAAATGGCAGACATCACAGAAGAAGGCATTTCTTGTAAGTATCGAATGAATAAAAAATGCATATAAATGTGTTCCTCTTTTTCTTTTTCCCCTATTTCTCTGGATGTCCTTGTGTTTTTTATTTCGTTCTTTAACAGTTACCTCTTTTTTTTTTGTTAATTTTGATCTCCACTTGTTCTTGTTTCCCTCTATCCATCTTCATTTTCTCATTTTCTGGGCTACTTTCTGAACGTGTTGCTTCAGAAATTGTGATGGGAGGGCAACATGCATTTTAAACGTTATGACTATATTATTTAGATGGCGCCCTTCCCCATGAATTGTAAACTTTTCCTGAGTAATCTGATCGACTAATGTGCTCTGGTTTTGCATAACACTCTCTTTGGAGCAAAGTGGATCTTGAACCAGGCATTTGTTCTACAATATGGAACAGAAAGATGATATTTAACATGTGTTATGAGCTTGTTATTTGCATACTGCCTTTCCCCATGAACTCCAAACTAGTGGTGATTAATCTGTTGGACTAATATGCCCTGCCCCTCTGGGTTTGTTTGTCTAAGATGTAAATCATTCTTTTTGGAGCAAAGTGGATCGTGAGCTGGGTTTTATGATTTAGAACATGGAAGACATATTTGATTAGTAATTTAAAAGATGCTTGTAGTGCACCACTGTTTGTATTGTTTGCGGGAAGTGGATGCCAGCAAGATAGGAGGTCAGGAATGCATCTATATCGGTGTGTTGAATCCCTGATTGCACTGGCTTGGTTTGGGTAGCTGCCACTCTTTAATAAACTAGGGTACTTTGTCTTTTGTATTAATTGTTTGCTTATATATGGTTTGCTTTACAAAATTTAATTCTAATATGAAAATTGCTCTGAAACAGCATAAACGAGAAGAAGGTAATTGATACATGTTGGATAGAGTCAGGCAACGCCATCAGATGGCATAATTTGTCAGAAGTCATTAGGTGCGGACCTTGAGGTTCTCATCTGTTTCTCCCAGTTGCAGGAACATTATTACCTGTTAAAAGCATTTGTAACATGGGTTGAAAAAGAAAACTGGGATAAGTTAGTGATGTGGATCGGATGGAAGAAGGCCTATGACTTAGTGTGATCAGTTACATTTAGGTTAGCAACTCCCTCCTGCCTAAGCAGCTAGTTGTTCTAGTCTAGGTTCTATACAAGGCTGTTTAGGTGAATTTCTTCTCTGGTAATAACTCCAACTTTGCCTTCATTGAATGGCATTTGATTGGAACATTTAGAGTTAAATTTAAAATCATATCTTATTGTGCTCAGCATGCTCCAATGATTTGTGTAGAGAAATTCTGAATATTGTTGATCTCTTGGTAAAATTTGTTTGAGATCCTTGATGTGCATTTAGGGCATTATCGACTTTTGCTTCACAGTGGAAAATTGGCCATCATTGCTTTGAGAAGTGAGCTGAAATCAAATGTCATGTTTTTCAGTCATAGACTTTTGGTTCTGAATGGATATCTGGGGATTATTTGTATCTTATGATAATGCCTCACACTGGTAGTGGAGCTGACATTTAGTGTCCCTTGATAGGTGCTCACATTTTAAGGTGTTTAAATGACACTTGATCCAGATCTCTCTCTCTCTCTCTCCTCTTCTCTGGCAGGGACTAGGTGGTGTGTGTTCTTTCCCTTTATCACTTGTTCATAACCTATCTATGTGCATGTGTGTAACATGTCATAGGGTACTGTTTGTCCCTTTCTTTTCATTGAGGTAATCTGAAATCTTCTTATATTTTTCTGGAGGAAATATGCTTTGTTAATAAAGCGTGCTACTTGGAGATTATTAGCTGTGCTTATTTGTCTGTCAAAACTGTTTCGATGAATCATTCCAATTTTCTTTCAATTTTAGGCCCGTTTAAAGTGAGTGTGTTAGTCTTCCTAATGTTTTGCAGTGGTGGAGGACTTGTACAAGAGAAGGCAACCACTGCCCTCAATGGATGCTGTGTATTTTATCCAGCCATTGAAGGAAAAGTAAGTATATATTTGACACTGTTACCTTCTCTTCCTTGACTCTGTTTTACTTAATTTTGGTATTCTTTATTTCCTGCTTAATTGAGTAAGTTTTACATTATTTTGGCATCGTTTAGTTCCCTTAGTCTATATATTTTATCCTCTTGCTTGATTGACTCTCATTTGTAACTTTATCATTGTTATGAATGGCAATGAGATTTCGAAAGAAAATAAAGCTCTTTAAGGTATATAGACCAGATGAGTTGTAATGTAGAGGTTGAATGTGTAACGTCTATTGATATTAAGGGCTGGTTTGGAGGATAATTTACTTTATCTTATTTAAAATCTATATACTCTGGATAATGTTATTTTTTAGCTCTTTGGTTTGCATTTTGCATTATGTATAGTATCCTTTAAATAATTGACTTTTTCAATGGTTTGCTACTATATTTAGCTATTTCTGGCCAAAACATGTGAATTCCAGCAAATCACTTCAAATAAAGCAAAATCAGCTTTTAAAAACGATAAACTTATGTATAAAACTGCCTATAAGTTTATCTCAGATAACTTTATAATGGACACTACAAAAAAAGCAGATCTTTTGTTGTTAGGAATAATTTTATTGAAACAGTGAATTAAAAGTGATAACGAGTACAAACAGGCCCTAAGAGATTTGGATGCAAGATATATTTTTGATAGTTAAATAATTTTCCCCTTGAAATGGGAAGTTTTATACATAATATTCATGAAGATAAAATGTACATTCCAGTTTCTTTTGTTTATTTCATGGTTAGTACCAGTATTTGAAGACTCGGCTGAGTTGACTTGGACTCGGCTGGGTGTTGAGGTGAGTTTTTGGTGTATTTCTATATAATTTTGGTTACTATATTCCTTACAAATGTTGTATAAATATATTTCTACATAGTTTTTATGGTTTTATGATGATTTCTAAAATTATTTTAATATACACTCATATTTTCTATTTTTCCCTTTTTTAGATCTTTATGAATTGTTCAAGCTATAAATCAAAATTTTCCATATTTAATCTCCTATGTATTTTTTTTGTCTTTTATAGACTTTTAGTGCTTTTTATAACTTAATTTTCTTGTTACTACTTTTAAGCAAATTTCTTATGTTTTAGTTTCCAATTTTTTGAGCTTTTTTTTCTAGTTGGACTCTCCTGTGTTACTCAACTCGGGCACGGTCTGAGTCCCGAGCCCAAGCTTAGGCTATTCATACTGGCTATTACATGTTTGAATATAAATTTCTTTCTGCATTTTATTGGCCTTCTTGCTGATAAACTTGATGGTTTTCATAAATGTCGTAGTTTATAAAAGTTGTTCGGATGCAAAGCTGTTCTAAAACTGAAATATCGGAGCTGTGCATTTGAATTCGGCACCTTCGAACACATTGCATATGCTTTCTCTTCCTTCATTCATTTGAATTTGGTAATTGTTTTTGTCATGGAGGGCATCTTTTAATACTACACATCTGAATCGCTTGTATTTGATGTTTGAGATCACTGACTTGTTCGGGGATGAAAGCTCTGAGCTTTCGTAAATTAAGGGAGCCAGTCTTGAAGAGACGACTATTCAGAAACATGTATAGTGAAGCTTGGACAAATATGGGAGTTGGTTTATATTGAATGGATAGATTGATGGGAAAGGTTGGAGTATTATGGACTGAGGATGGGATATATTGCTTCACTGTCCTGGTTGCCTTAACCCTTCTGTTACAACTGCTGTAAACACATGGAGTGTTGTGTTGAAAAGATTTCATGGAGGCTAATCAGTAACCCATACCTGTAGGACCCATTCATGATCATACTTGTGAAGAATACACAAAGTGAGATGACAGTTTGTGTTTTCCTCATAGAAACCAGAAGGACATGGAGATGTATACTGAATTTTATTTGTACTTTTGAGGATTTAATAGATTGTATGTTAATTTTTATCCCAATTAGTGTAATGATTAATCTTCTTGTCATTTCGATGGGTCATTATCTCTTGCTCCAAGTACTCTTGTACTCTAGAATTTTCATCCGAATGTGGGTCATTATCTCTTGCTCCAAGTACTCTTGTACTCTAGAATTTTCATCCGAATGTGTTACCATTTTGAAACATGATGGTCTTAGTAATCCCGTGTGGGCAATATTTCTGATTTGTTCGTATTGTCTCTTTAACCTTTTGCATGCATGCAGCATGCAGTTTCCTTGCTCCCTTTTTTCTTTATATGCAATTGTTAAGTGATTAGCCTTGTAATAATTGTGAAGTTTTGATTTCTGATGCTTGTTCAATGCCATGCAGTGTTGTCATGTTCCTGTCAGATATGTCAGGGAGGTGCCCTTTATACAAAAAGTATGTGGAAGATGTTTGCTGGATTCTCTCAGTTTGTCAATTTAGACTCGGCAAATTGTTTGTTTTCAGTGTTTTATTTTCTTTAGGATTCTGCATTTTAATTCGATGTTATTGTTTCAGGGCACATGTGTTTTTCAGTTCACCGATTACAAAGGATCTAGTTGCCATGATAAAGAATGATACCAGTGTTTTACCTCGCATAGGTGCATTGCGAGAGGTTAGCATTACTAGTTACTTTTTGTTTTATCCTATATATATTTTCCTTTATTGTTAACGGTGTCGAAAATCCATTCATGTGTGTGAAAATTTTTAGGTGTAAAAGTACACAGGTCTTGTCTGATTTAGATGAGATCTGATGATGTGTACAAGCCCCCATGGGGATGTCTATCATTTACAGTAGCCCCCTGTGATACCCATCAGCTACTGTAAATATCCAAGTGAAAGTAGGCCTTCATGAACTGGATCACCAGCAGTTACATTGGTAGATCCCACCCGCACACTTTTCAAGAAATAGTCCTTCAACATGGGCGTGGCAGAAGATGGAACTCTAGCCCTGAAGAGCCACAGCAACTACAAGCCTATTACCTACTAGAACAGCCTACAACCTTAAGTCTCTGGATGGTTGGACAATTGATGAAATTGTCGAAGACAGAACAGAAATGCTTAAAGGAGCTCTTATAGGATATTTCGAGCCCAAATTAAAGAACCTTGAAACTATTGAGGGTTGGGCCACCAAGATTTGGAATACTTATTCCTGTCATATGTCAGTTCATAAAAAATGAAGATGTTGTCTTCATCTTGCCATCTGAGAGAGAGGCCAAATGAGCTTTCTTCTCCAAGAGATGGGAGTTCGGAGTTGCAGTATTATTCACATTTCATCCGAATTTCGAAATCTCTCAAAATCACTTCTCAAACTTTAAATATCCTGGATCACTGTAAGTGGCATCCCCCTACATGGCTGGTACTTTAAGGTTCTTTGAAAAATAGGTGATGGTTGTGGGAGATTTTTACTGTTGGATTGCAGCTCAATATCTGGTAGAATTTAAGAATTTTTTCAGATAAAAATAGAAATGCGTCCATATTTTGTGATAGCCCCAAACATCACACAACAGTGGGGGGTGAGTGCTTCACTTTATGCATCCTTACTGAAAACCAGAACCAAAAGGTTGGAGAAAACCCAAGAAACCTGAAACTAATTCTGGATCCGAACTTTATTAACCTCCAGAACCTAGCCAGGCTCCTTATTCCCAAAAATTACGCCCCAATACCAAAACCAACACCCTAAAACACAACTGCAGAGCTTGGAAAGATTTCAAACAGCCCATATTAACCAAGACGAGGATGGATGGATGGATAAATATTTAGAAATGTCAAACAAAAAAAATTGAAAAAAATAGGAAGGAAACAGAAGCACGAAAAAGAAATGGGCTCTCATCAGAAGGAAGGAATGAGGAAGAAAGCTGAGGGGGAAGCCACACATGCTAAATGAAGACACATGGTGGCATTTAAGTGAAGACAGAAATTCAAAATTGAAATTCAATTATTTCCCCACAGTAGATGAATCCTAGAACCCAAAGGAGCCCATCGATATTACTTGATTCATTAACTACAAATCTCTTGATTTAGCTGAAGAGAAGACAACTGTCAAAGCATTAAATGCCTAGCCCACCTATCTCTTGGAACCAACAGCTTAAATTTCTCCCCTCTATTGTATCCCACTGCCTCAAGTTCTCTCATCCATTCCACGATTATTTGAAGCGGCGGTTTACATTTCATCCCCACACAAGATATCCTCTCTCTCTAACAGTTCATCACCTGTCATTCTTTTTCCCACTTACCCCAAGCCACTGCCCAGGGCATCTAGTGGTTGCCAGATAATCCATTTAAGTTCTAGAGAAACATGGAAAAACCAGGGCCATGCACCTCAGCTCACCTAACCTAGCAATAATGACCTTTGCGTCGAAACCCCATCCATTCTACCCAAAACAGTTAACACAACAAAACTGTAAATCCTTGCAAAATTACCATGACCCAATGTTCGTAATTTTACGCTGCCAGGAAATGAAAATGCCTAGTCATGTAGTAGGTGGGCTCCCTAGGTCGGGTCATCTAGGCACCGACCAGGTGCCTCCTAGGCGCTCGCCTTAAGGCCGGCGCCTTGATGTAGGCTGGCCGAGGGTGGAAATAGGCAGTTGACTAGGGGTAGGGAAAAGGGTTTTGGGGGGCATTCTAGTCACTCGAAACCCCTTTTGTGTGTTTTCGAGAGAAGAACTCACCAAAACTTCTTGAGATTTCTCTCAATATCAAAACCGCATTTTTGATTTCTTGCAAAATCCAAAGATATACTTCTTGGTACTCTTTGGAGCTTGGAGTGGTTGCAAAAGAGAACTTTTGGCAACTAAAGTTCACCGATTTGGGCCCATATCAATTTCATTTTGAAAAGGTTAGTGGATTACAATATTTGAATTCGTGTTTGTTAGTTTTTGTGTAAAATGTGTTACGATTTGTTAGTCTTTCTTTTTTTTTGTTTTTGTTTTGTGATATTTTTACATGCTTGCAGTTGGATTATTCTCCCATTTTTACTAGTGGGTTTTGGTTTCGGTTATTTTAAAATTTTCTCTAGAATGGGACTTCCAATCATAGGAAAGACTGAAAAAGACATTAATCTAGAACCAAATTGGTATTATGTGATTTTGTAGACTAGAAAACCAAATCTAAGGGATATTATGTGATTGAATTTTTTAGATTGATATTATTTAAATTTTTTTTAAGATTGGAGAACCAAATCTTATGTGTTTTTTTATATTTCATTTTATGGTTGGTTTCCTCATTTTATGGTTGAGTTCCACATTTATGGTTGGGTTCCACATTTTTTAAGTGGTCTTTTCTAGTTTCTTTACTTCATTTCATCATCATCGTCAAAGCCTTTTGCCAACTAATTGGGGTCGGCAGTTTCTTTACTTCATTTGAAAGTTGAAATTTATTTTCTTGTATAGTATACTATACCTAGAGATATAAGATGACCTGCTTCATTTAATACTTTGATCTTGCGTTTTATTTTCAGGTTTGTTGATTAGGTGATACTGGTATTTCAAATTCAAGTTTCAATGCAATTTATGTATAAATTTCAAATAGAAGAATTAAACTACAATTTAATGCACAAAACCCAGAAAATGATGTTCATAGGGGTTTTAGGCTCATTTCAAGAGATCTTGGGTTAAAAAAACTGCCCGTTAGAACTACCCAGAGGACCAGAACCCCTCCACTTAGGCAAGGACTGCCTAGGCAGCCAGGACCCTTGGGCACCTAGCACCCCCCCTCTGTTTTATTGAACATTGCCACTGACACACCTTGGTTGTCTGCAGAGCCCTTCAACTCCATACCTTCTTCCATGGCACTCACCTGCTGCAATCAAAATCACTATCCTTCGTAAAATTTTGGGACCAAGCCTGTGAATGAACCACATATCCCAGCACCACCACCCTGCCATCTACTGACTCTATGCCACCTCTGTAAGAGAAAATCCAACTCCAGAACCACCAAAAGAAACCGTAGACTTCAGGAAATTGAAAGCAGAAAAAGCAGAGTCAACCTTGTTCTCAAACTCCTCAACAGCTTGCCTAATAAACCCCGTCAAACCAAACTAAGTGGATTTGCCACAGGAGGCATGGAATTTGATGCATGCAAAGGATGTCTCTGCGCACTGTATTTCTACCCTTCTAGTGCAAATAACATTTTAGAAGGATCCTCTGCCTCAAACAAATCACCTGCTCAGAACATGAGTGACACTCTATCATCCTCCTCAGATCTTGGGTACCGTGAATTGAGACCTCTTCTGACAGTACCATGTAGTGATGACCCCTTCCACACACAGGTTGAAAAAAGTAATTGATGGGCAGATCTGCGGGAACATCTGAAGATGCTTTGCACTTATCAATAGACCCAGAGGAAGAGGAAGGAAATTTGAATTCAGTTGATCTTATTGAAGGCATGGTTGAGGTTATGGGCCCGATATATGAAGGTCACTGAGGTTCTTCCAGATACCTTCGGGAGGAATGCACCAAAGTAGAGTAGAGAGTTAGAAAAGCCTTAATGGGAATCAACTATTAGAAAACGATGCCACTGCTCAGGTTCAGGACAATCACTACTGTTATCACTACGAAATAAGAAACAATGGAAATTTTCTCTTGGAACATCAGGGATCTCAGCAACATTAGAAAAAATCTTTCTGTGTTTGATTTGGTTCCAATTAGAAACCCAACCATCCTATCCATCTCATAAACAAAATTAGGCAACCCTACACGAGAATAAATGAAAGAAATGTTGTGTTCCTTGCTCAAGGTTCATTAGGGGTGTTTGGGTCCTTTGGGACCCAACTATTATTGAAAAAGAAGACTCTAGAGTGAATTCCTCAGTTTTCTACTTTCAAACATGTTTGTCAAGAATGAAACTAATTGGCTGATGCCTTGGCTAAAGAGGGATCTCAAAAAGGCTTACTCACAATCATTCGGTTGGCATTAGAATCCTCTTCAGCCCTTACTTTTTAAACACTTCGGCAAACATTTTTTATGCAGTCATACTGTCAAAATTTTTAATTCTCTATATCCCATTGTTGACACCAGTATTCAATGTTGTATAACTTTTTTTTATGCAGTCCTGTTCATACTGTCAAATTTTTTAATTTTCTATATCCCATTGTTGACACAGTAATCAATGTTGTATAACTTTGTAGAATTAATGAAATGCAAAAAAGTTAATAATCTTAAAAATAACTGGTGTAGCCTTCCAAAATGTACATTCGCTTTAGATTCTTACGGTTAGTGAATCCATCATTTTCTCTTTAAATCATACAATTTAAAATTCTAATAAAAGGTTTCTTTTGTTTGGATGACATGCAGATGAATTTGGAGTATTTTGCCATCGATGGCCAGGTAATCACTTATGCTTTCCTTTATTTCTCTTTTCTTTGTTGACCTGTTATGCTGCTTGTGGCCTCAGTAAATTCAGGGAGAATTGTAGTTTGGTACCTTGAATTTGGTTATGATAGCTATTTCTTCTAGAGAACACAAGTGGATGGATATCCATTTGTCACTGTTGGTGGCTGTGTTAATGGAATGTTAGTAGCACTGTTCTTCTTTGCCCAACATTTATCTTATTTAGTTATTGTTTTACAGGGTTTTACCACTGATCATGAGAGGGCACTTGAGGAACTATATGGGGAAAATGTGGAGAGTTCTCGTAAATACGATGCCTGTTTAAACTCGATGGCTGTCCGCCTTGCTACTGTATTTGCTTCCATGAGGGTATGCAATCTTCTTCACATTAAGTTGGTAGCATTTGACATTTTGTTTTTTTTTTTTTCTTTCTTTTTTGGGTGAATACATTTCGATATGTATTTCCTTTGGCTTGATTTTCTGCTCTTTGCTTCGTTTCTATTACTCTGTTTTTTGACCTCTGTGGTGCATTGCTCTCACTTTTACCTTTTGGTCCATGATTATTATAATTGTGAATCAGTTCTTCAAGATGAATGTCAGCTGGAGAAGCTGACAGTGATATCGTGCCATTGTCTTGCTTATTTAAATATACTGCATAATGGTGTTATTGCCAATGATGATTTTATTGAATATATGATAGTTTCCATCATTACAGATTTGATAATTATGTTTGTCCTATTATATAAGGAATGTGGGCAGAAGACGCACATTTTTAAGGTTCAGAATACACAATGTTGCTAGATGTGATTGCTGCCGGCTTCAGATAGCATTAAATTCTTAAATTTCATACACTCTGAATTAGGTTCAAACTATAGATGCTCCTGATAATCAATAATAATGGTGGACATATTCATGTAAGTCTGTTATTCTTGTAAACTGCGGACTCATTTGCACTTTTCAGTTTCTCTAATTATATTAGAGAATATAATGCTTTTATTGTCATCATTAATAAGCCATAGTTACAAGACAGCACCTGGCGGGCGCCTAGGCACCCAAAGGGCCTTAGGTGTCACTGCCTAGGCTTTGGCGGGGGTGTTTGGATGCCACTTCCTGGGTGCCTGCCCAGGCTGTTGGGTGCCCAACGCTCAGCCCTGGGCGGACGCCTAGGACCTGAGCCTTTTGTGGTGGCAATAAATTTGCCTGTGAGGAAATTTTGGGTCTTTTCTAACCATGGAAAAAGGGGAAAACGTCTTTTTTTTTTTTGAAACTGGAAAACGGTGTTTTGGGGGTATGCTAAACCCCCTAGTCCCAAAGTTAAAAATCTCAATCCTGAAATCTAAAAAGTGAATGAAGATGATGATTAAAGTGTTGATTGGAAGAATCAAAGATCTCTTTCTTGTGTTTTGTATTGCATCTTATCTTTTCTAGTGCGTCATTTTGTATTGGTCTCATTAGAGATTTGGAGTCTGTGTATGATGATTGTATGAACCATAAGTATGAACTATGCCAGTATGGAGTAAGGACACATACACTAGGGGCTTGTTTATGTTTTTCACTATTTCAGTTATTCAAACAATCAAAATTCTCAAGGATTTGACGCTTTGAATGTGTTGAACATTTGTGCATATCTATTTGCATAAAAAGGTTAGCTAGAATGCTTGTAAATGGAAAAAAGATACAAAATTGACACAAATAACTACATATATGTGCGTTTGGATGACACATATATGTACATGAGGTTCTGGGCAGCCCCCTAGGCATCCGTGCCCAGACAGGGAGACTAGGGGCCACCTAATGTTTTTGTTAAACTTGATAAAAGCTATTATGATGCCAAGATAATTTTTGTGCATTTTGTGCTTCCTCCTTATTGTGGATAGTTTAACCATCTATTATACAGGAACTTCCACTTGTGCGCTTCCGTGCTGCTAAGTCATCTCTTGATGCATCCACACTGACAACAGTTCGTGATTTAGTTCCGACAAAGTTGGCTGCTGCACTCTGGAACTGCATTACCAAGTATAAATCCACAATTCCAAATTTTCCCCAGACTGAAACCTGCGAGTTGCTCATTGTAGACAGATCTATAGACCAGGTTAAGATGCTTACTTTCATCACTGGAGCTTTAATAGCTATGATTTACCAACTTTGGTACTCACGTAAATCCTCTATGGAATTTGAAATGTATCATGTTGATGTGGGACTTGTAGATTGCTCCTGTTATACATGAATGGACATATGACGCCATGTGCCATGATCTTCTAAACATGGAAGGAAATAAATATGTATACGAGGTATGCTTGAATTTCTCTTGAGTATGTGAGTAGTGGTTTCTGGTAAGGTTATTCTTTGTGGACTTCCTTGGTAATGTACACGTGAGATTCATCATTAGGTTACAACACAACAAGAAAAAAAGGAGAAAAAAGAGGTCCTTTTGGAGGATCATGATCCTATATGGCTTGAACTCCGTGACTTGCATTTTGCTGATGTAAGTTATCTGAACCAGATATAGAGTTTAAATGCTGCATATTTGATGTTATCAATACATCTTTGACTTTTGTCTGGGTTGTCAGGCTAGTTTACGGCTGCATGAGAAGATGTCTAACTTTGTTTCAAAGAACAAAGCTGCACAAATCCGTCAAGGCTCGAGGTTTGTAAGGAATGAACTATTTGTATTTACATAACTGAAAGTTATTTTCATTTTTCCTGGAACATTTGCACTTGTGCTGCAATATATCATAATTGCTCAAATTTCTGTTCTCAAAATGTTTCTTTTATTTTCTCTTTTCCAATCAATCATATCAAATATCCTCTCGTAAAAATGTCATCTCCTGCAAATGTTTTAAAGCATGCCATTTGTTATAGGAAAAGATAATCAAATTCCCCAGAAAGTGGGTTTTTCATATTCTTGCATTTTTATCCCAATTCTACAGCAATCCTACATGAATTATGAGAATTCAATAGCATGGAACAATTAAAAGAAATCAGTAGCATGGATAGATTAGTGTCTTTCCTCTTTTCTCAACCTACTTATTGTATATAGGCATCAAAAACTTTGTACTGGAAAGATTATAGATGGCAAAGGTAGCCCACAATGATTCGGAAAAGTGAATGAAGACAGTACTGGAACTGTCTTCAGAGATATTGAAGGTGTCGTAAATATTATCTTGTTACATGCAATGTTTATTATGTGATGGTCATCTTTCTTATTTGATTTTATTTTCCTTTATTCATTGAACATACGGCTTCCATGCTTATTCTTTCTTAACATGGATAAAAGAGTAACTACAAGCTAGTTTATTCTGAATATCTGAATAATAAAATTCTTATGCCCACCATGGTTCTTTTCCATTGTTCTCCTGAAATATGTTAGTGAATGAGGACCTTGTTCAGCTTTCTTTCTGAAGGAGATTTTATGCTTCTTGTACTCTTGTTTTCTCTTTGAAAGTCATAACTTTTATAAAATTTTTGTATAAAATTCGTGAATGTTGATATTTAGTTGGCATCATAATCAGTCATGACATAAGTCTGCCAAATGGTATAATGTTGTTGAGATGTTTTGTAAGATGCTTCTTGCACATCTTTTCTATTTTCAATTCAGAGATGGAAGTGAATTATCAACAAGAGATCTACAAAAGATGGTTCAAGCTTTGCCCCAATATAGTGAGCAAATGGACAAGCTTACCCTTCATGTTGATGTGAGTTCTTTGTTTGGTGCCTTTACATTTTTACTTGCTCCAAATTGTAGATTAATTTGTTTTGAATAGCTGTTTAATTTATTTAGTACATTCTGTTAAAGTAGTTTTGGAACTTTTCTTTGTGGTATTTAACACTGACCTGGAAGATACTTTATGTGACGTTTATCAAGGATTTCTCTATTTTAAAGTTTTTGCTAGATGGTCATCATCTATCATGTGTGTATCCAGATGAACCAAGCATGAGTCTTATTTATTTTTTTTCTTTTAAATTTTCTTAAACTGATGTTGTCGGCATTGTAGCTAATGATTGTCTTTCTAGTCCAAACCAGTCCAACCAGTTTCACCTGTCTAATAGAAGTACTAAAAGATTGAAAAAAATGACGGATTGGTCTGATTGGCCTGTTCAATTTCTCTTTGAATGGTTCGACCTGTTTTGACAAGTTTTGACTGGTAGTTTTTTCCGTTTCTACCGGTCTGGTTTTATCCAGCTTGCATAGTTGACCATGCATTGTTAAGATCTGTGCAATGCTCATGCTCTGGGCATTTTCACATAACCGCCTTGACTATTTGGATTGTGCCACCATTATATTGGCATAACCTCCTCAGTTTTTCCATAAAAGCACATGATATATATATATATATATATATATTTTTTTTTTTTTTTGTTAAAAATGTTACCTGTTGTATTAAGAAAGGAGCTTTACAAGAGATTGAGCCACCCACATTCTGGGTACTCAGATTCAAACACCCCATACGGGGCCCAAAAAATGCTAGAAAAAAAAGAAGTCTCTTCGGGGACATCTGATAAAATTGTAAAATTAAGTATTGGAAAGCAGAAACTTCCTTTGCACCTTTGATTCATATAGCATAAGTTTAATTTCACCCATCGTGGACACTAAGGTGGGTCGTTTCTGTTTAGATATCTACTGGCCCTATGCAGGCTGATGAGGCTTTGAATACGTAGACTTTTGGCATTTTTAGTTTTTTTTGGAGAAAGCAAGCCTATGTATTCATTGGGAGTTTCCTTTTAGCTACCTTCGAGCTTTGTGATTATGGGAGCTACTATTAGTTGGGCCCTTACATCCAAGGTTTGAGTTGTAGAATATAGCTGGTCGAGAACATCGAAAATGATGTCTTTTTTTTTGAAAGGGAACTACTTCTCTTGTTGCTTGGTAAGAGCAGGTTATGACCTGATACTTAGCAAGTGTTTGAGGGTATGACCCTTAATAGAGCATAATGGTGGACCCGGATTCGTGTAGCCAACCCCAATTAGTTGAGAAAAGGCTTTGATGATGGTGATGATGACTTAGCAAGTGTTTAGACCCAAGTCACTTTGTGGAACTCACACCAAGTATAGTCATTGCTTATACTTCGTACTTGATCATAAAAGTATTATCCTCGATGCAGATTGCTCAAAAACTCAATGAGAAGATCAAGGAATTGGGGCTTCAGGAAGTTGGCCACTTGGAGCAGGATCTTGTCTTTGGGGATGCTGGGACAAAAGAAGTGATCAACTTTTTGAGGCTGAAACAGGTTGCTTAGGAAGGTTTTAGGTTTTTATGTTCGTCCCACTGCTTCTACGGTGCAGTCTTTGTTGTATATGATGCTAACAGTGTTTTTGATGGATAATTTCCCTTGCAATGTAGGACGCCTCTCCTGAAACTAAGTTGCGTCTGATGATGATTTATGCTTCAGTTTATCCTGAGAAATTTGAAGCTGACAAAGGTGTCAAGCTGATGCAGGTGACTTCTTTGTTTTGATTGGTGACTTTATGGCGTATGATCTTGGGCTGTTCCCAAACTTTCAACTACTACTTGTGTGTTGAGCTTGCTGATATGGGCCCTTTTCCCGCATTACTTTCAGCATGTATTGACTCTTTCTGTGCTGTCTTAGCAGTCTAATATGGCTGTTAGTACTGACTTGTCTTACATTTTTTTTTTTTTCTGTTTCTTTTCTGTGTAAATATGGGTGATGGTTGTCATTAACTCATTATTTTGCAGTTAGCACGTCTATCACCTGATGATATGAATGCAGTCAATAATATGAGATTATTGGCGGGGTCAGATTCAAAAAAGTCCTCAGGGGGTGTATTTTCACTTAAGTTTGATGTTCAGAAGGTAAGCAAAAGTGGGTGAAAAAGAAAAAAGCGTAAGCTGTCTTCCTACTACCATCCCTTAGCTTCTAATGTTGAGTTTTGGGTACCGGTTTTCTAAATGCTTATCAGAAGAAGCATGCTGCAAGAAAGGAACGAACCACTGAGGAGGAACAATGGCAATTATCACGGTTTTACCCCATGCTTGAGGTATTTATGTCTGATACATATTACACCCATCTCTCTCTTTTGTTTATTGGTGAATTTCCTCAATAAGACACTAGATTTTCGTGGACTAGTTTATTAAAGATTTGTTTGCAACAATTGTTTGCTAGTCTTGTGATCCAAATTACCTTTTAAGAACAAGAAAGCCTTGTTGGAGGAATTAATGCTGCTGCTAAAATGCCTTTATTAGACTGTTCAGTGTTGACATCTATTATGATGAGTGACCTAGGTTTTATATCTGGTTGGTGAAACTTTTAAGTTATGATGGAAAGGGACACTTGATGATGCGAACACTCTCTATAAGAATATGTTTCTAAGTTGAAGAAATATCAAATTAGGCTGTGTTTTTCATTTCCCATGCAATAACATGTTACTATGACTTTTGTTGCTTGCAGGATTTGATTGAAAAACTTGGAAAGGGAGAATTGCCAAAGAATGAATACCCTTGCATGAATGATCCCAGTCCAACATTCCATGGATCTCAAGGTGGTGCATCAGTCCGGTCTACGCAAGTTCAGCCTGCTCACTCGATGAGATCGCGAAGACCTGCAACATGGGCCAGGCCTCGCAGTTCAGATGATGGATAT
>NW_006499827.1:1007895-1021621 GCF_000471905.2 Amborella trichopoda
TTACGTATATAGTATATAGTATATATATATATANATATATATATATATATATATATATACATCATTAAGAAAAATTCATTAACAAAATAGGAGTCCAAAGAATCAAAAATAAAAATCAAAGGTCAAGAGATGTCAAGACAACATCTCATATTGAAATCTTATCGAGATCTAGTGCTTCTCGAAGAACCCCTTCATTGGCAAGGGTACTGGCCTCTTGGTTAGCAGTGAGCACCCCTAAGAATGTGCACAAAGATCACATTCTTTGTGTCACAAATATCAAAGATCTTATATAGTCAACCTCTATGGAATAGAGGAAACAATCCCCTTCTACTACTAAACGGCTACTTGAATGAAATGAACATATTCTTAGACCTGTAAGCAATGCATAAGCCTCCACTAATGTAGAATCGCATATCCCCTGCGGACTTGAATAGCTTTTAAGCTTCGTACCTTCATCTCTAAAAATCTCACCCATACATGGTGGTCCCAGATTACCCTGTGAACATCCATCAAAATTTAGCTTCATGGAGCCCTCCACTGGAGCAATCCATTCTGCCATGGTTTAAAGCACTTGTGGACCTGATAAGGCCAAAGTCTTCCAATCCTTGACCAAGTCAATGGCATTGAAACCTCGAATTTCTGGCCAAAGAAGATCACTATATTACTAATCCTTTCCCTGAGGACCATCGTGCACCCTTTGATACCTAAAAATAACTCCATTCACTCTTTCCTAATGCACCAAATAATGGCATAGTGCTTGTAGGTAACATGTTTGTAACTGTATTAATTCTAGTAATGGAGAGCCATAATTCAGAGGGAGCGAGGGAGGGAGGGAAGGAGGGAGAGAAACCAAAGAAGTCCATATAAGAAAAGACAAAACATTCTTCTTTTACAAGCAAACGTTCTATGACATCTATGGGAGTGGTAAATAAGCCTATGAAATTATCTTATGAAATCTTTCTTCTGCGTAAGTGACTTAGGCTACCTAAACTTTAGTTGCCAGTGATTGTATTTTAAAATTATTGAAAGTTCTCTCTGGCTGACATCCTACTTATTTATGCTTGTTCTGAATCTACTTCATTGGCTTTTGACTAGTGATTCCATTTTGAGGCATGCGTCAAGCGATTTTAAGAAGATGGGCCAGCGCCTTTTTGTTTTTATCATTGGAGGTGCTACAAGGTCTGAGGTATTGAGAAGCCTGGACCTGCTTTCTTTGCTGGTTATATGTGACAAACCATAATGGTCCTGTTTCTGACCCAATTTTTTTCAGCTCCGTGCTGCTCACAAACTGACAACAAAACTCACGCGGGAAGTTGTGCTCGGTTCCTCCAGTCTTGATGATCCTCCCCAGTTTATGACGGTAATTCATTCAACTGTTCTATCTATGACTCTTATGCATATTTTTGAGATTTAGCTCATACCGATTTCAGTGTTCCTGTTTGGTTATGAAAAGAAATATGTTTGTCGTACTCTGATCGTTCATCGTTTCTGTTGGCCTGCTTCTGTGTGCGCGCGCGTGTGTTTGAGAACTTTGGATTGCTCATCTAAAGAAATTTTTTTTTGCTTATGTTACTTTTTTGTGTTATTATTTATAGAGTTATGTTTGCGCGTTCGCATACTTGTGCACATATGCACACGCTTGTGCTCACACCCGGGTTGCTGTTTAGTGCTTAATGCTTACTCATGTGAGCTTGCAGAAACTTAAGTTGTTGAGTGCTCAAGACGAACTTTCTCTCGACGACCTTGTCATATAACTGATCTACACAGCAGCACCATTGATTTGGAGAGCCCTTGCTAAGATGCAAGTCACAAATTCTCTCTCCTCTGTAACCCTATGTCCCATTCAATGCCTGGTGCCTGCTTTCTGGACCTTCCCCTGTTGCAGCTTTGCTTCACAAGGTATTATGAACGCAAATTGCATCTAAAAGATGCATCCATGCCCCCCATCCATAGAGATCAATTCTTGCATTCCCCGCTGTTTTCGTGATTGCAATTATTCCTTATTTGGATTGGAAATCAGATATGTTTTCATGTTGTATATAGGGTGATATATCGTTGTGTAAGTTGAGGCCCAGAATGGTTGGAACTTGGAATATTTTTTTGTGTATATTCATTCCAGTAACAATCTTTGGTGGAGTGTCTCGGATACTAATCCGGTTGTGTGTCATTGGTAGCCTGGGGCCTCTCAAATTGCTGCCTTTGTACTGCTTTTATTATTGCGAGACTGGCTTTAATTTTTTGAATATCTTTTATCTTTTCAGTTTTTTTAGTAAAATAAGCACTTTTTTCTTAATTGTTAATCTTTTTGAATTTATTGTTCGACAATATTTTTGGCATTTTAAAACTAGGGATTTTCGTTGTTTCTTTGGTGATGATCCATTGAATTTTATATCTCCTGGCAGGGTGAGTTGATTGTGTCCTCTTTGTATTGTAAGTACATGGTCTCATAGTATGAGATTCCATGATAGATATGATGGAAATTTATCAAAAAGCACTCATCAGTAAATAGTTCAACTGATAAGGTTGCAACCTTAAAAGGTAGAATTACAGATGCACCTAAAAAATCTATTGGAAAGGTTGTTTTAATGTTGAAAAACTCTCTATTGGATCATCTCGACATCCAGATGTATGAATATAAAAAAAAAATTTAATTTAGGAAAAAGTTTATATATGGTTGCAACTTTAAAATATAGAATTGCATATGCACTTAAAAAATCTATCGGAAAGGTTGTTTTAATGTTGAAAAATTCTCTATTTGATCATCTCGACATTGAGATCTATAAATATATAATCTCGACATTGAGATGTATGAATATATAATATAAAAAAGTGTTTTGAGTCTCAGAAATAGTGCATCCTGCAACAAATTATCTAAGCCGTCCATTTTCAAGATTTTCATATATTTATAGATCTTGATTTTAACTATTTGAAAATTTTAAACTTCAAAAATAATTAAAATCAAGATCTATAATCTTAAGAATTTTTTACAATTTTACAACAAAATTACATGTACATGTTATGATAAAATTTGAAGGTACATTTTAATTGGATTGTTTAATGTTGCAACCCTATAGAAACCGCACCCTTTAATTTATTCTGTTTTATAATTTAATTTTTAACAACCTGTACTTAATCTCATAAATCCCATCAAAGGACAATGTTATTTTTCGGTTCTGCCCCTCCAGGTTTTCTTTCTCGTCGCCTCTTTTCTCTCTCCCTTACCTTCTCTCTTTCACGCACACTAAGCGCACTCTTTACTGCAATTGTACCCTCTTTCTCTCTCTATCGAAAGACCTCTCTAACACTAAGCACCTTTTACTTCAATTGTACCCTATATTTTTCTCTCTATTAAAATCCCTCTCTATGGCTAAACACCTGTTAGCTTCTGACACTATATAAAACTCCTTCCTCCTTTATGGGCCCTTTGGGGTCTAGTATTTGCAAAACCTTGTTATGCATGAAATTCTGAATATATAAATTTTAGTATTTGTAAAACATGGTCTAGGGATCAATGTTGTTTGGGTACCTTCCGGATTAACCTAGCATAAAACAAATCCCTTGTTCGATTCATCTGACAAATCCCTTGCTGATTCATCTAAACGTAAAACCCAGTTTTGACAATATAATTTTATTATACTCAAATATAATAGTACTATATTGACCATATTTCATAGAAAGTCATAAATAATAATAATAATTATTACTTTTATTCTAATAATTATATTATAATAAAATATCATTTTTTTAGTAGTGTAATAGTACTAATATTCATAATGTTGATGATATTCCATAATAAATATTATGAAACTAATATTACATATAAATATTATAATATCATATTTATAATCATTATATAGTAATAAATATGATATTAATATAATAAGATAATAGCATAATATTATCATAAAATATATTTCAATAATTATTATTTCAATAAAAATAATTACAACAACAACATCAACAATAACAAGAACCAACAACAACAAACAACAACAACATGCGTGAGGGAGAAAAGGATATAAGCATAGTGTTAAAGAGAGACTTTTGGAGGGAGAAAGGATATAAGCATAGTGTTAAAGAGAGAATTTTGGAGAGAAATAGACATATAGAGAGGCTAGGATCAAAGGTTAAAATAAAGCTTAGGTTTTATGGACAAAAGTAAAGTCCAGCTCAAAACTCAATTAAAATTGCAGTTTCAGTACCAGAAAGCCTTCAAATCGATCATCTCAAAGTTGAACATTGTGGCGCTACAAAAAACAAGAAAAAATATAAGCCCTAATGTTTATTATAGCACATCATCTAGACCATTTGTTTTTAAGTGTTCACATATCCACAAGATTTGTATGTTTTTTGAAGCTACAAATTTCATAATCAATGGTAGATATTGACTTTAGAGGCATTATAGAGATTTCCCATGTCCGAAGTGTTTTCTCGATAAGATTTTGAGGTGAGGCCTTAGTATTTAAAATAGGCATAAACGTTTGCTGCTATACTGTGCATTTACTCCTCGGGGTAAAACGCATGTTAATACTTTTTGGACCCAAGTTTTGGGAATGCAGCGTATAGTACCTAACAACCCTGGTCAAAGGAGAAAATTTTAAATAGGAACCTCTATGTGCCTCAAAAACTTAATGGAGCTGTATGATTTTTTTATGGCAAAATCTAAGTGTTCAAGAGCTTCAAATCCATTTTTAGCCCTTAAAGATAATCATACGATGATACTTGGATTCCAAACTTTGTATGAAATCCCAAGTTACTTTTTTAACGGAGGGAGTTGTTGTACAGTATGCTCTGGCGGGAACATGCCATATGCCATATTGATAAATTTCTCCAACTATGGCTTGAACCTAAACAATAACTTTAGACGGATTGGATACAAATTGCATAGGATGTGAAACTGAATAGCATAGATAGTAGTCCTTGGTTTAATCCCTGCTCTTTTTCTTTGTCCACTGAATTACTTTTTCGTGGAACCCGTACTCTAAACGCTCTCGTCTTTGAAAGTATGTAACAAGTCCGTTTAATTTCGGTATAATAAGTTTATAATCACTCTCACCTGTATTAGATGTAGAATGTGACGGTTGAAGATGTGCAAATTAAAAAAAATTATTTTCTCAAACTTTGTAACACATCCTCAATTACCCGACTTCACGTATGATGGCTATAAGTGATTGTGATTTTGTACAAAGGCAAACACTTTCTATAAAGAGCCGTTGCAATCCCTTCTAGTCATTTTGATGACAGAAAAATGCTAGGCATATTAACCCACTCACTCGGGAATGGGGTTGAGGTTGTGGTGGTAGCACCAATTGAGCCTCAGCTACTAGAGGTTTCCATTTCTACTGATGCATTCAAAAAATGCTACTTATTTCTATAAACGAGTAGGGGCTTGTATTCCCCATTGATCCACCCACAAGAAACCGCTCACTCTTTCAAATCACACTTAGAATTTTTTTTGATGAGCTTTCTCTCACTTGTTCATGAATAACATAGACACCCCAAAACCGAAGCCCCATCTCTCTAAACGCCAGAACTTTCTCTCTCACATCGACAAGGTTTCATGTTGTGTTTGAGCAATCCGGTGAATCAGGTAAGTCTTTTGATTATTCTCAATCGGTCAAGTCCACCACTGAATCAGTTCTTGAAAAACAAATCACTGCTTATCTCTCTAAATTCAATGAGGGGGTCATCTCCAACCATTTGGGTACATGATTGCCATTGAAGAATTGAGTTTCGGGGTCATAGCCTATAGTGAAAACGCCATTGAGATGCTTGATTTAATACCTCAATCAGCTCCAAGCATGGACTAGACTGAAATTCTCAAAGTGGGTGCTGATGTTAGAACCCTTTTCACCCCTTCGAGTGCTTTATCGCTGGCAAAGGCAGCTAGGGCTCTAGAAATCACTCTTCTGAACCCTGTTTGGATTCTCTGTAAGAATTATGGAAAACCCTTTTATGCAATTCTCCATAGGATTGATGTGGGTATTGTTATAGACTTAGAGCCTGCTCGATCAAAGGACCCTGCTTGCTCTATAGTAAGAGATGTCGAGGCTCCAACCTCTTCATGCTGGTGATATTGGCTTATTGTGTGATACAATGGTTGAGGATGTTGGAGAATTTACTGGTTATGATAGAGTCATGGTGTATAAGTCTCATGAGGATGAGCTTGGTGAGGTTGTTGCTGAGATTAGGCGGTCTGATCTTAAGCCCTATCTTGGCCTTCATTACCCTGCTACTGATATGCCTCATGCCTCGAGTACGAGGAGAGAGCATATGTTATTGTGAGAGGAGTGCAAATATGCCTCCCACCCACCCCTGCTTCAGCGCCTTGTCCCTCTGCAAAACTCATTTTAATATGTTCACGCCATCCAAACAATCCAACAAATTAATTAAAAAAAAAAAATTATAAATAAAATTAGAAAAAATTATAATTCTTTTCAATGTGAAAGTTACTTTATTTGACATCCAATCTGGCCCGTAGGGATTTCTTTGACTCCACCACCCATAACTTGTGTTGTAATATGGGATCTGCTGGTTTGGCTCCCCTTAGTGTTGGGTGGATGATTAAAATAAAGTGAGTGGCAGACTGGCCACAAAAGAATTTGTTATGTTAATTTAGCAGGTTTCATGTGTCCCTCGTCGATTTAAATGAGTCCACCATAAGATGGATTTTGGATCTAAAAATTTAGGAAATTAAGAATTCACCATATGGTAAGAATGAATAAAAAATAAAAAATAAATTGTAATGATAAATGATAACACTTTTTAATGTGTTTTAATACCCTCTGTTTTAGATTTTAGAGGGACCACCAATATAAAACATCCCTCTTTGAAATAGATGTTTGACGCGTGCGTCCCCCGCACAAAACTCTTGGCAATTAGTGTATGGAATTATATACAATGAGATCATTTATATTTGATACAAGGTGGTCACAATTTCTTATAATCAATATTTTAGAAAGCGTATTACCCAGTGCTTGGCGACCGTCTAGGTGGTCCAGAAGGCTTGGGCACATCTCCCAGGCCTAGGCAACCAAATTAGGCGGATATCCCTAAACGTCTGCCTAGGTGCCCGAGAACCCGCCTAGGTGCTTGCCTGAACCTACCTAGGCGGCCGCCCTGACTACGCCCCACCCAGAGGCAGAAATGTGGCTCCTTGAGGTTTTTTTGGGTTTTTTTTACTAGGTACCGCCTAACGCTATTTGAAACACTGCTTACAACCATTTGATGTGAAATTTGAAAGCTTGGATGTGTCACAAAGTTCGAGAAAATTTCATTTGAAGTTTGAGCTTGGTCAATGAAATAATTGTAGCCATCCAATTTCACATCAAATGGTCAAGATTAATGTGACCACGTTGTATCAAAGGTAAATGTTCTCATTCTACACTTCCCTTAGTTTATTTAGGGAGCAGTTTTGGTGGGGCTTAAGTAGCCCTAAAGCCACGCATTATCAAAATCCATTTGAAATAGGATGTAGTTTCTATAAGGCCTAGGCTTTATGAAAACAAAGTAAAACCTCATCCGGAAAGCACATTGAGCATAGGAAATATCCACCATGGCTCTAAAATAAATTTCCAACACCGACTATGAAATTTGAAGCTAAAAATATAGTCAAGATCTTACGGATCTATAAACACTCATTTTTAGGGCAAAATGGACAGTCTAGATTATGTATTATAATATACATTATTTTTAGGAATTTAAATCCTAGTTTTTTTTCACAACAATAATGGTGAAGGTTGAGATTACCAATTTGAAGGTTTTTTTATGTCAAAATTATAATCTTTGATGAGTTTCGAGGTGGGGCGTATTTATTTGGATAGGGCGGCAGTCTATCAAAGCATTTTCCTTCGAAAAATGACTAAAGGGCCCAAAAATTTGCAGATCCATTCTCTTGAACTCGAACATCAATATTTTGAAAAAAAAAATGAATTCGATGCTTTAAAATTGCTATATCTTAATTGCTCACTAAACACATGATTTAGGTGTCCATTTCGATGAATATTGGTGGACCTCCAAATCCAAATTTTTTAGGGTGAACTAGCATTCATGTGCTTAATAAGGGGTTTTGGTCCCCTACGCATGAAAAAACAGATTGTTTTGGGAGGGCCTACAATGTTTAGATGTGTGGGTTAGAGTTGGTGCATTTACTTTCTCCTTTAAATAATACCAGCCTTGAGTAATTTAAAAGTCCCAATTGCTGGACACCGAGTTTGGAGAGTGAAGGTACTGATTTCTCCCAGGCGCCAAAATAATGGTAATGAGGCCATTATCATCTACGATGATGGCCACTGAGGATTGGGCTTTTGGCTTGGATGGTTAGGGTTGCGATGCCACATCGTAACATCTAGAATTTCATATTTCGAGTCAGTTACGAATAAAAGAAAAGATGATGCCTACTATTTATTATGGAACAATATGAAAAATGACCAATTATATTTCGTAAACATACGTCATAATCAATCTTGGCTGTGAGATGTGAAATTTGGTAGCTGATAGTATACATTGACATAGCTCAAAGTCAAATATAATCAATTTGGTTTTGAGGTGTGAAGTTTGGTAGCTGAGGGTATAAATTGACATAGCTCTCAAAGTCAACTATAAAGTAGTCACGACGATCCATCTTGATTGTTGAACGTGAAATTCAATGGCTGAGGGTGTCTCATTCACTTATTTCAAAATCTACAGGAAAATTTGCAAAACTTTGTATGCTAGAATTGTTGAATTCAACATCTGACGGGTGCAAATGATTGTGGACGACTATCACTTCTCTACACAAGGCAAGTGGTCTTGGAATATAGAAGGACAGGTTTTGTGAGGCCTAGGACTCATATGTAAATATGCATGCCCTCTTCATAATCCATTTTGAGATGGATTTTGGACCTAATTTTTTAGGTATATATAATTGTTAACATGAACATCATGAATATGGCAAAAATAAATTTATAAATTTACAATTGATAATTTTCAAGAAAAATATCATACCATTGATTTTGCCTTTGCCATGGAGAGACCACAACTCCACACTATCTTTAAGATGGATATGTAATGCCTTGGAGGATGCAAATGCAGTTATGCATAGGGCTGACAATGGGCCAGGCAGCCCGTCCTGCCCAACCCTTAAAAAAGAGGGTTTGGGCTGCAAATTGTGGCTTGATGGCCGGGCTAGAATCAATGCTGGTCTGGTTTGGCCCAGACCAGTCCTCTTTCTTGTTTTTTCTTTTATTTTTTCTTAATTTACTTTTGGCCTTGCACGGTAGGGCCAAGGCAGCCCCGGGTTAACCTAATGGCGTCACGGGGTGGGCCCGTCCGGGTTAAGCCTGCCCATTTCTACGCTTTCTTATGCGCCCCCTAACCCATAAACCATTTTTCCAATATAAAATCCCCAATTTGTTTTTAAGAATAGTGGTTACCCCATTTATTTTGGTAAGGGCCCATCATCTATGCTGTGTCTTAGGTAGTGTTGCAATAAAGTAGCAAGGACTACGTTGGCTTTGTGAATCATTCATCTAATGTGAGCTGGCCTTGGTACAATGCTCAAGTAAAAGTGTGAGTTGGAAAAGGATTACATCATTCTTGGGCAGTGTTTTAAAAACGGCGAGTCGAACCGGACTCGTCTGGTTCGATTCGGGAATCGGCACAGTCCGTACCGGTTCCAGTATTTTACATGGAATCGCCCGATTTCAGAGAGAATTGGGCGATTCTGTACAATGAATCGCCGATTCACTGTACCGAATCGGCAAGTCCCATGAAGAACACGGGCTGCACGGTGTTCTTCACAAGTTTTCTCAAATTTTTTCTTTTTTTTTATCAATTTTCTTCTTTTTTTTGCTATGTGATCGAATATTCAGGCTTTATGCAGCTTTTTTCAGCCTTTTCATGCATTAAATGGTGGAAAAATTTCGTGTTTTTGGATCTTGAAAGTTGCGGGTTTTAAGGTTTCCGCTTTTCATTTTGTTTCATGCCAAATAGGGCATGAATCTGTGAAAAGTTTGAGGCATATTGATCGTAAATGTGTTCATTAGAAATTTCTGTTACGAATTTGTGATTATCTTTGAGAAAAACAGATTAATTTGGAGATTGAAGCCACGGTTCACAAAACCAAGAAAGAACTCTGCGTTTTTTTTTTTTCCACCATTTGATCAATTTCAATTCATATTTTGAAAATAATCAATTAAATTTGTAGGGTTTTAAATCTTTATCGTGTCTTTTATCATTTACCATATTCAATTTTATTTAATTTACTCAATTACAACCTGAGTTTTCAGAAGAACACAGTGATGTCTATGGAACAAAAAATTCTGCTGCTTTTTTTTTTTTTCCGCATTTCGATCTATTGTTCATGATATATTACAAATAATGTGTTAGATTTCTAGGGTTTTGAATCGTTATAGTCTTGTTTATAATCATATGTATTAAATTTGATCTGATTTATTCAATTTGAGCTTCATTTTTTAGATTCAATGACTGTTGTCTGTGAAGAACTGCGTTTTTTTTTTTTTGCTCAATTTAATCGATTTCATTTGATTTATTGATGATAATGTGTTCATAACTTAGGGTTTTGATTCCTTATAGTGTTGTTTATCAAAACATGTACTCAATTGGATGCAATTTATTCGTTTGGAGGTGGATTTTTGAGTTGAAATGGCTAATATAAGGTGGCTCTGTGAATAACAGATTTTTTTTTTATTTTTTATATTTTTTTTAATCCATCATCGAATTTTTAAAAAATTTGCGATTTTTCGAAAAGATGTGAAAATCGCGACAAGGTTTTGATTATCGTGGGGTATTAAACCATATTTTTAATTTTTATTGTTTGAGTTTGCTGTACTTTTTTTTTATTTTATCCATTATCGACTTTTTTGAAAAATGATTATTTTCTTAAAAGATGTGAAAATCGTGACCAAGTTTTGATTATCATGAGGTATTAAACCATATTTTTAATTTTTATTGTTAAATTTTTTGTTGAAAAAATTGTATGTTGATAGATGATTTATGCAAAAAAATGCATGTTATTATATTTTTAATGCAAAACTGTATTTTTTTTAATTCGTTGTTAATGCATTTTTGAGTTGGAATGACTAATGTTAGGTGGCTCTATGAAGAATTGTTTTTTTTTGTTTTTTTTTTTTAGTACGTGATCGATTTTTTTTGAAAAATCGTGAATTTTCGAAAAGATGTGAAAATAGTGACCAGGTTTTGATTATCATGAGGTATTAAACCATATTTTTAATTTTTATTGTTAACGTTTTGTTGAAAAAATTGCATGTTGATAGAATATTTATGCAAAAACATACATGTTATTATATTTCTAATGCAAAACTGTATTATATTTTTAATTTAGTTTTGCATTACAAATGTATTTTCAATTTTTAAAAATTTTGAACACAAAAAATACATGTTGTTAAATTGTATTCTCGTGAGGAATTAAAGTGAATATCATTGTAAAAAAATCGTGATATGTATGACAATTATACTATCTTGCATTTTTTCAATTTTATTATTAAATTTTTAATGCAAAAAATGTATGTTCTTGATAATTGAGTTGTAGAAATGACAACAAATATAACTACATGAACCACCCCAACATATTATCACTTCACATGGTGATTATTTTTCTTGTTGAACTGTTAAGTTAATTTTTAACTTTTTACAAATTAAAACAGTTGAATCATGTCAAGATCTGCAGAAGACCCTGCATGGCAACATGTGGTCAGACTTGATCCCAACAAAAAAAACAAAATTATTTATAATTACTGCCAAATAGTGATAAGTAGTGGGGTACATCGTTTCAAGCAACACTTGGCAGAGGTTAAGGGAGATGTTTCTGCATACAATAGTGGCCCTAATAATGTAAAAAAACAGATGGCGGCATTTCTTAAGGCTAACAAAGGTAAAAAAATTGTAAAACATAGGATGAATGAGGAGATAGCTAGTTTATATACGTCATCAAACAGGTCATCTAGAAGAGCAATATAATAATTACCTAGAAGAGTAATATAATAATGACCTGGAGATGGTCACAATAATGAGTTTACATGAACAATATCAGAGGGAACGTGGGTTTAGAGTGGCCGGTGGTTATGACATAGGCATGCATGGTGGGTCTAGCTCAAACATTCATAGTGGGTCTAGCTCAGACATGTATGGCGGGCCCAGCTTAGACATGCATGACGGGCCTAGGTCGAGCATGTATGGCAGGCCCAGCTCAAATATGTACGTAGGGGTTGGTGGCAGTATGTGCCAACAAGAATCAAACGTTGAAGAAATAGTTCCTAGCTTATCTAAGAGTGCCAGTATTGCAGATCATGGTCGTATAGACCATTTCTCTCAAAACCTAAGTCACAACAGATGACTCTAAAAGGCATGGTTAAAGGTACAAGAAACATGTTGAGAAGATATATTGGTATGATAAAGGGATTCCCTTTGATGCAGCCAATAGCCTATATTTTCCACCTATGGTTAGTGCAATCCAGAGAGCCGGGCCCGGGGTAAAACCCCCGACGGCATATGAGCTCAGTGGGCCAATATTAGATGAAGAGGTGGAGGTGCATCAGTACCATATATCTCCCACCATTCAGTTGGATTAAAATAAAAAAAACATTGTAAGGGCAAGAACAATTCATAAGATTAAATATATGAATGAACAAAATATTAGCTAGGGGATAACCTGGATCCATCTAAGTTAGAGAATTCCTGGCAAGTCTAGTTTTGAAGGAACCTATAGCATTCCTATACATAGCAAGCTAAAACAAATATATTTCGTTTTAGTGCATTATTCCTCACAAATATAACAACTCAATGAAGTTCTTACCCAAACGTTAAATAATACCTCTTGTATTGCTGCTACCTCTTGTACTGTTGCTACCTCTTGTACTGTGTGTGTGTGTTCAGCCGGATTTGTAGATGTAATAAATCTCCTTATTTCTTTTTCATTACTTTTAACCAATGGTTTAAAAAGCAGATCGGTAACCCAGATTGGACACCTCAAAAACTAATGCGGATCGGCAAATCAGCGATCCGGATCGGGAATCAGGTGAATCGGTAATATTAAAGCTTAAAAAAAATCCGAAAAAATTATTAAAATTCATTACAAATATTGTTTTTTAGGAATTCAATATAAAATGAGGGTACTCCATTAAGAATTTTCATTTCTTTACATGAATATGCGAATATTGATATGTTTTATCCCTGCAGGAACTAATATTTACTATTTAATTTACGTCACACAAAAGGATAAACATAGAATTATCATGGAATAAGTATATCAACATACATGGACTACAATAAAGCATACAATTAGTAACATACGATCTAAAAATAAAATGACAGACGACGTCGTTCTTCTTCTTGGTCACGCTGGTGCCATTGATTGAATTCGTTTAACAATTCATTGATTCGATCTAAAAACGAATCATCGAAATTAGCAGGCGTCTGACTATATCCAAATCCCTGAGTGTTCTGTTGTGTTTCCAATCCAAAATCCCCGAAGCTTGTCCATCCTTCATGCTCACCTACAATGTCGTGTTCATCCCAACCCTGTTGCTGTTGGGACTCGATACGTGAATAATATAGCTGGGATAGGGTGGCCTCGGAATCATCATCTCTCTCATTTTCCCTTGGAACTTCTTCCCACTCTCCCTCATTAAGTGCAATATCACCGACATCTCCGACGAATTTGTGGATACGTTGGCTGACTGCTTCCTCTTTCATATTGCTCATCACC
>NW_006499827.1:1022522-1046131 GCF_000471905.2 Amborella trichopoda
AAATGATAAAAACCACAATAACGATTAAAAACCCTACAAATGTAACTCATTATTTTCAAAATATGCTGTAAAATTAATCATATGGCGGAAAAAAAAAAAACCCAAAGTTCTTACCTGGTTTCGTGACCCGAGCATTCAATCTCCAAATTACTCTGTTTTTCTCAACGATTATCACAAATTTGTAACAAAATGTTTTGATGAACAACTTTACGATCAAAATGACTACAAATATTCACAGATTCATGCCCTATTTGGCATGAAACACAAGGAATGGCGGAAACCCTAAAAACCCAACTTTCATGATAAAAAAAAACGAAATTTCTCCACCATTTAATCCATTAAAAGGCTGAAAAAATCTGTATAAAGCCTACATATTCGATCACAGGGCAAAAAAAACAAAAAAAATGATAAAAAAATGACAAATTTTGAAGAATCCCGTGAAGAACACTGTGCAGCCCGTGTTCTTCACGGGACTTACCGATTCCATACAGTGAATCGGCGAGTCACTGTACAGAATCGCCCGATTCTCTCTAGAACCGGATGATTCCGTATTTTTTGACCGATTCGACACGTCCAGTATCGATTCACAAATCGAACCGGACTCGACGTTTTTTTAATCGCTGCTTTTAACTATGTTTTTTTGGACGTATCACTTATCTTTTTTGAGCCTTACAAAGGTAATGGGACCCGTTGTGATAGATTCTCTCGGCTGCGGAATGTACAAAAAATAAAAGCTCTTTCTCCCCCACCATGTGACTACGACTTTTGTTTTTAGTGGGTGAACCTATGGGGATATGGGCCATCATCCTTTCTTGGGTGAATCAATAGGGATTTGAGCCCTTACCTTAGTCTAAAACTTCATAATACTTTTAATTGTGATGTGAAATTTAAGTAAAGGAAACAAAGTTTGAATGGACCACCGATGCATCCTTCCATTAATTTATCAAATGCCAAAAAGTGTAATGTGCTTTGACCATTGATTTTGTCCTATATATATGTTTGGTGAAATTAAACGGGCGGTCTAGATTCAAGTTACATGGTGGATTATCTATGGTACTCATTTGTGGGGGGGACCTTTTTGCATAGTATTTGTAGATCATACATTCAAAGTTAGATCAGCTCTATAATGTTAAAAAACAAAATAATGATTTGATTGGGGAATATAGGTTGGACCCATCAATTGTTGTCCTTTAAAATATACAATAATAATATTATTTATCATACTCCACCATGAGAACCATGCGACTCTATAATGATTTAATAGGGAAGTGGGGTTTATATAAAAATTATCATCATCACAATCTTTTTTCAACTAGTTGGGGTTGGCTGTATGAATTATGGTTCGTCATTCTTTCATTATGATCATATTTTTATAAAATATTTTTTTTAAAAAAAACACTATTGTCAGCCCATAGATTGATAGAATAGTGTAAGCCCAATGACCAATATTAAATATGGGCAGCTCCAATGATCACGATTGTATTTTATATTTGAATTTATATTTTTATAAATGCAATTCACTTGAAATTTGGAGCATATATTATTTAAAAATAGTAGAATATAATAAAAATATAAAAAAAAAATTTCGTAAAAAATAAATTGATCAAAATACCTCTCAAATATTTAAAGGGCATTTTGATAAATTTTATTTTTACAATTTATTTTTGTAATACTTTTATTAGGTGTGCTTTGATCAGAAAAGTGAATACTTCAAATTTCATGTTATTTAGATTTATATAAAAAACATCAAAATTATATTACAAAATACAGTTGTGACTGTCAGATCAGTCCCGATTCAATCTAGACCGTTGAGCTTATACTATTCTATCAGTTGGTGGGCTGACCTTAGCTTTTTCTTTCTTGAAAATATTATAATATATATATTATATATTGGGTTCATAATTTACACTTTTAGACAATGCATAATCATCATCATCATAAATTTTTTCTAACTATTTAAAGTGGAGTGCAGTGCATAAATTATGGTCCGCTGTTCCGAACAATGTTTGATGACTACATAAATTAAGAGAAAGTTTGTTGCTTTCCCAGAGTTGGACCCCGTCTTCTATGCAGCCAAGCCCGCATATGTAAAAATGCTGGTCTCTTAATAAATTTTTTTTTTTAGATAGATTTTAAGGCTTAATTTTTAAAGATATGTAATCCCTAACATGGAGATCACGAATATGAAAAATACATACTTAGCATCCATCTTTTAAGAGGGATGATTTACACTTTCTGGATCGCTGTAGAAATGCGGTCCAGCCCGTACGGGGTATTCCTCCGTTTGACTGAGGCTCTGGCGGGGAAACTCAAAACTCAAAATCCGATGTTTTGCCGATGCACTGTAGCTTACGGATAGGAATTTTTGAGGTAAAGGCTAACTGTAGTTTAAGGAAAGTCCAGCGCACAGATAGGTTTATTACCCCTCTAAGCCCTACCGGGTATGTATGTCACCTCTCTCCCATCTCCCTGTCTGATAGAAACCCTGCTGTCCGCTCGCTTTCGCCATCAAGGAACCCTACTTTGTCGTTCTGGACAGAAGGACACGCAGTACGTTCATCCATCTCTCTCTGGTCTTTGTGTTTTTGTTTGTCTCTCTCGAATTTCTGGGACTGGTTTTGCTCGGCCCATTTTTGTGGTGTCTCTCGTTATTATCGAACTTCAGTCGGTTTTTAGTCTCTCCCTATAACTTTGAGATGATTTCGGATCTCTCGACATTGTGGTGTGAGCTCTGGTTGGCCTCTTTCTAGAAATTTAGCAGGGTTTTGTTGTTAGAGTCGGTTTTGATGCAGAGAGTAACCAAATTTAATAGTACCTAAAAAAAAAGAAGAAGAAAATTTAATAGGGTTTTGTTGTTAAAGGGATTATAGGGATACCCAACTTTAACAGGGTCAAGTTTAACATTCATAGGTATCCAACTTTAACAGGGTCAAGTTTAACATTCATAGGTATCCAACTTTAACAGGGTCAAGTTTAGCATTCATAGGTTTTGTTGTCTAAGTTTCTTAACAGGGTCAAGTTGGTTGATTATGCTCGAAGAATCATTCACAGGTTTGTTGTCTAGTTTCTTATTTGTTTCTCCAAATTCTGCATTTTGTGGTCTTTTTCCATGAATGGCGTGTTCATACAGGTATTTTTTTTAAAACTTTGTTGTGGTTACTTTGTGGATTATTTGCCTCTTTTGAGGTGGGTTTCTTTTTCTTAATGAATTTTTGAGGAGGAATTTGATCGTGTTCTGGTTTGATCAGATTCTGGTTTTTAATGATCTGTTAGTAGTTGGCCACCTTGTTGATCTGAACTGTGATGTTTATTTGTGTTTTATTTCATGATTCTGGTAATTGAATTAATATTTTGTATGCTACAGACGTCCTTGTTTTTTATCCACTTATTTCTCTGTTATTTCTAGGGTTTTATTCATATGCTATTTATCTGTTTATTGTAGCTATTGCTTTGCCATTTCTGTAATTTTTCACATCTTAGGATTCCTCCATGAGGATTTTATTTAGTTTATCCATGATTTATTCATCATTATTGCTTATTTTTTCTTATGCACTTACTTTTAAATTTCTGGCATGGATAAATCGATTAGTCAATTGTTTTGTTCCACATTGTTGCTAATTATTGTTATTGCTATTATGGTAATAATTTGCTTTTTCTGATTTACAATTTCTTTGGGTAGACTATGTGGTTAAAATGAGTGGTTGGAGTGGGATTTTTTCTCCTTTCGTTTGGTTTTCAGGAGAAATTATTCTGTTAATTTCACTCTTTGGATTAGAGTTTGTTTCTTGGTCGAGTCAAGTTTATTTTCAATGACTTGTATTGAATTATGGAAATTTCCTGAGTAATTCATTGAGGTAATTTGCTTGTAATTTCTAGCTAATTTCAAAGTTAACTTTTATTTCTATTGAATACATGAGTTTCCACTCCTTTTCTGTTAAATTTTGAATTTTGGCATGTAGCTTTCATGTAATTCTCCATTGAGCTTCTCGATATTATTAGCCCGATCTCTGCCTCTCTTTGATCAACATGTTTGCTATCTATTGACTTCATTGACTCTCATTTCATCTCAAAGACAACGAGAACAACACTTAGTGGAATTGAATGTAAGAATTGTGCTTCTAATTGTGGATATGCCCTGCCGTTTTTTGTGCTCTAAATGCTCAATGAGCATTACACCTTTAAATTGTTCACTTGGGTCGCATATTTTCTCCTTTTTTATTGATAATGAAACTTTTATTTTCTATGGAGCATACACATTCTTTTTGTTGTTTGTTATTGATTTCTTTCTAATATTTTGTTTTAGTGGGTATCCTTTTCCATTGTGTGTTGAGACACATATATTACATGTGTTTTCAACCTTAACCGCAAATTTGGTAGGAAATGTGTCAGATAGTTAGTGGCAAGAAAATCTTATTCAAAATATGAATTTCACCCATCAAAACAATGGAAAAACATAATGAACGGTTAAGACAAACACTTTCCATCTTTTCCAATACCAAACATATGAAAATACCATCGCCACAAATTATCATTCCGGCTTTAAGGCTACTGATTTTCACTTTGCTCCCAGATTCTAGGAAACTCAACAGCTGGGATTTTCCCCGGGAAATTGCAGAGAAAGTTATTAGGGACTACCTTAAACATGTGAAAATATATGTGAAAATTTTTTCATGAGGAAAATATTTACCACAAAATGACACTTTTCATATGAAAAGAGCTCCCTACCTCATGAGGGTAGGGGGAGGGGGGTAGGGGGAAGAGGCCTATGGGAGGTGGCGGCAGACGCCGAGGTTGAAGGAGGAGAAGGGTTGGGGTATGATGCTGGCAGGATCGGCGGGGGTAAGAGAGAGGGAATAGGGGGTCTAGTGAGGGTGACAGAGTAGGTGAGGAGTGAAGGGTGCTTAGCCTGGATGGGGAAAAGTCCAAGAGGGAGGGGAGGGTGGAGGGGGAAGGGGGAAAATGGTAGACGAGAGGGAGTGAAGGGGTTAGAGCGGGGGGTCAAAAAAGAGGAGGGGTGAAGATGCGGAACGGGCCAGGGGGCAGGAGGGTAGTAAGATGGGTAGGGGCTGAGCCGGAGAGGCACTTGGAGAAGTCACAGATCCGAAGTGAATGGGATTTTTTGTATCAGTCGGAAATATATCAAGGGATTGAAGGTGTGTTAGTTTTTGAAGGGAGGCCCATAACACGTTTCTATCATGGCTACCAGCTAATTGGATCTTGAGTTGGAGCAACTCCTTTAACTGTCTACAAAATTTTCCCTTTACTCTGATATGTTTCAGTGTTTCAAGTTTTTTTAATCCCTTATACTCCCCCCCACACATCCATTATAGAAAGAATTTGTTTCACAACATTTGAGCAATTTAAGCAAAATTTGTTCATGAGAAACTTGATTTTGCTTTAAGAATAGATGGGTTAGTTGTTTCAAGTAGGGTTTTAAGCCGGGAATCGCCCGATCCTAGAGGAGAATCGGGCGATTTTGAACAGTGAATCGTTTATATGACATCATAAATCACAATTCCAAATGGCTAGTGACTTCACAGGTCGACGAGTCACTAACCAAGGATATTTTGGTAATTTCGTTTAAAAGGTAGGACCGCAGGTGTACCCATTCTTTCGATCGCACTAACATTAATGCTATTGTACCAGTATTTATAGCGTTGAAACTTTATTTGATTCTTTGATGTGGGATTTGCGCCGAGTGATATAATGTTGAAAAGTTATTCAATATAAACAATTATTGTAGAAAATTGTTCAACAACGCGTGATGGGCTGCGGTGGTTATCAACTATGTTTCTTCTTGGGACGTCCCAAGCTTGAATCGGAGCTTTGGGGACGCCATTGTGCAATTTTATTTTTGTCTTTAAAAAAAAGAAAAAAAAGAAAATAATATCATTAAAAAAAAGACAAATAAAAAGAAGATAGGTTTTTACTTTTGTCTTAAAAAAAAAAAAGAAACAAAAAGAAAATACTATCATAAAAAAAAAGACAAATAAAAAGAAGATAGGTTTTTACTTTTGTCTTCAAAAATAAAAATAAAAAGAAGAAAATAATATCATAAAAAAAGAAGAAGAAGTAATACAACAAGCATTTCTTGCTAAAAAACAAAAAGACAATACATCTTCTTTTGTTCTTGTAAAAAAAAAGGTAATAAAACAAGTATTTCTTGTCAAAAAACCAAAATAAAAGGTATAAAAAATAAAAGGTACTGGCAGCATTATTTTCTTATTTTCTTGTAAAAAAATAAAAAGTAATATAACAACTAGAAAAAAAGGTAATATAACATATTTTTTTTCTTGTCAAAAATAAATAAAAGGTAATATAACAAGTATCATATTTTCTCGTCAAAAAAAAAGGTAATACAACAAGTAGTTATTGTCAATAAAACGTATTTCTTAATGCAACAAATATTTTTTAATACAAACTAGGAATAACTGATCTAATTATAATTTTTATTTTTATATTATGGCAATCTTTAACATAAATTTAGGAATATTAATTTTAAGATAGGATTCATACAAGGTTGAAATATCTCTCCGTCTCTAGCAATCTCTTCCACTAAATTTATTCTAGAAATCTAAAAAATTATATTTTTGAAAAATTGAAGTGTTATTTCAAAAATTGATGCGCATTCTAATAATTTCTATATTGATAACCAAATATTTTATTATTTATTTATTTATTTGCATTATGAATCTTGTAATGTACTATTTTTATTACAGTTGTGAATGATACATTTTAAATTAAATGATATTATAAGATAGTTTAAATTTGTTGTTATTTATATAATAAAATGTAAATCAACAATTTTCATTTCAATATATAATATTGTAGTTAGTTAGGTTGTAATAATTTTGGATTATAGTTAGTTAGGTTGTAATAATTTGGTTTTTTTTTAGCGGATTAGGGTTTTTCGCCAATTCGAGATTTTAGTGGCCATTTTTTCATCGATTTAATCCATTATTTATTGTAGTCTATGTATGATTTTATACTTTATCCATGATAAATCTATGTTTTTTGTTTTATGTGATGCAAATTTAATGGTTAACATAAGTTCATACAGGGAAAGAACATCTCAATATTCGCAAATTAATGTAATACCCGTATTTTTTATTGGATTCTTAAAAAACAACATTTATAATGAATTTTAATAAATTTTTTTGGATTTTTTTAAGGCTTAATCAGACCGATTCGGCCGATTCCCGATTCGGATCGTCGATTCACCGATCCGGATGGTTTTTGGGGTGCCCGATCCGGGGCACCGATCCGTTTTTTAAACCATTGGTTTCAAGCTTGAGATATCAGGCAATGCTTTCAAATTGCTCCCCTAGCGTCCATCACTTTTAGCTTACAAAGATTTTGCATTGACTTTGGAAGCGCTTTGATCGAGGTATTTCTCAATCCAAGGTACCTAAGAAGCTTTAAATTTCCTATTTAACTAGGTAACTCTTCAATTTTAACACCTCCCAAGTCTAATATCCTCAAATATTTCAACTTTGATAGAATAGAAGAAATGGATAAATGCAAATTATTAACAGTGCCGCCAAAAGTAAGAATAAAGTAGAAATGAGGCTTACTTGTGAGCTTTTGTAGTGTTCCATCATTCTCATTGTACTCATAATGATGGAACACTATAAAAGCTCACATGTAAGTCTCATCTCTACTCGATTCTTACTTTTAGCGGCACTGTTAATCATTTGCATTTATCCATTTCTTCTATTCTTTCAAAGTCGAAATATTTGAGGATATTAGACTTGGGAGGTGTTAAAATTGAAGAGTTACCTAGTGAAATAGGAAATTTAAAGCTTCTTAGGTACTTTGGATTGAGAAATACATCGATCAAAGATCTTCCAAAGTCAGTGCAAAATCTTTGTAAGCTGGAAGTGTTGGACGCTAGGGGGAGCAATTTGAAAGCATTGCCTGATATCTCAAGCGTGAAACATATGACCCATCTATTCTTAAAGCAAAATCAAGTTTCTCATGAACGAATTTTGCTTAAATTGCTTAGATGTGGTGAAACAAATTCTTTCTATAATGGATGTGTGGGGGGGAGCATAAAGGGCTTAAAAAAACTTGAAACACTGAAACATATGAGAGTAAAGGGAAATTTTTGTAGACAGGGGAGTTGGTCCAACTCAAGAAACTCAAGATCCAATTAGCTTGTAGCCATGATGGAAACGTGTTATGGGCCTCCCTTAAAAAACTAACACACCTTCAATCCCTTGATATATTTCCGACTGCTACAGAAAATCACATTAACTTTGGATCTGTGACTTCTCCAAGTGCCCTTTCGGCTCATCCCCTAACCCATCTTACTAGCCTCACCAGGTTACAAAGGGAGTGGCAATGGGGTCAACGGGGGGACATGGAAAGGAATAGGTGGGTAGAAAGAGGCAGCTTGAAAGAGAGGGATAAGGGTCAGTCGGTGGGGGAGCAGAGGAGAGAGAAGGGTTGCTAAAGAAGAAAGGTCCAACGGTGTAGGGTCGTCGGTTTCACAGGCAAGGGGGAGCTAACCAGTCCATGGGGGGCTGGGGAGAAGAAGGGGGGCCTCCGAGGGGTCAGGGGGGCAGGTTCCGGGGCTTCGAGGGGGAGTAGAAGGAGTAGGGACTCCATAGGGGGCTGGGGAGAGGGAGGTGAGGTCGGCAAAGGCTGGGCTGAGAGAACAGGAGGTGCGGGTTCCGAGTCTTTGGGGAGAAGGGGAAAGGATCGTGACACCGTGGTGTACTGGATAAGGGAAAGGGGGGTGGCGTCAAGGGAGGGGAGAGAGGGAAGCAAAGTCGTTAGGAGGAGAAGGGGGGGAGAAAGCAAGAAGCGGGGGGTAGAGAGAGGGGAGGGGTAAGGGTAGGGGGAGGGGTAAGGGTAGGGGGAGGGGTGGGGGAGGGGGAAGAGAGAGGAGGGAGGGAGGAGGTCGGGGAAGGGTTTGAGAGGGGGGTGGGGATCTCGAGACAAAAGGGGGGCAGTGGAGGGGAACAAGTGTCCTCAAATGGATTGGGGTTAGGGGGGAGGTGTCAAATAAGGGTTGGTGGGGTGTGTGATGATGGGAGGTGAAAAGGCCTGATAGGAGGGGAGAGAGAGAGAGGACGGCAGGAGGACCAAGTGAGGGGAAGAAAGAGGAAAGGTTAGCGAGGAGGTGACGGGTGGCATATATCAAGGGTAAGGTGAGTTGACGAGGGAGGAAGCAAGATGGGGAGAAAGAAGAGATACTGCCTGGGGTAGGGAGACCGATAGTTGGCGGGACGGGCTATTGGGCAGGAAAGAGGGACGAGAGGGAGGGAGAGGGAGCAGGGGTGAAGAAGGTCAGACCGAGGAGGGAGGTTGGAATGATGAGGGGGGGGGCGGCATGGGCAGCGACCCTGTCATGTGAATTAATGGAAGGTGGCAAAGCGGTGGATAGGGAAGCTATGAAGTTGAGGCCACGTGGCACATCGAGGAGTCGGCGGTCACGTGGGAAGGGTGGCTGGGATCTCGAGGGATGGGCTAGTGCTGCCGGTGGGGAGGCGAGGGTTGAGGTTTACTATCCTTTGGATACAGGGAGGCAGCGGAGGCTTCAGGGTTGGTACAGGGAGCGGGGGCCTGACAGGGGGTAGGGAGGGGGTGGCACCTCCCAAGCTAGTAGAGCTTCTTGGAGACGGTGGTCTTGGAGTTGGTTACGAGGCATAACCTATGCTTGGCACGAAGGAGGGAAGAAATGGGAAGTAGGCGAGGTTGGGTTCCAAGAAATAGAAATGCGGAAAAACGAGGTCTCCACCTTGAGCCAGAGAGAAGAAGGGATAAGGCTAGGGTCCAGGACTTCCAAGAGCAGTTGGGTGGAGCCAAGGTTTGAAAATCCGTCGAACCAATTTGGATTCACCCGATTCGGATTGGGTATTGTCGGAGCTGTTCCGGATCGGATATCTTAGGAGCCGTTCCGGATCTCCGGATATTTCGGGATCCAGCCAGCTCCTATAATAGGCCACCATGTGTTCAAGTTTTTGAAATTTTTCTGGAACTAATATTTTTAGGAAGATCATGGGAAGCCATGCACCCAACACGTTTCTCACACAACACCGAACACGTTTTTCCAACTGTATGAGCTATGCAATGCAATGCAAGCCAGCTCACACTCTCACCCGTGTGTGCACCTGCTCTATGCATGAGTTACATTTTATAACTCACTTTTCTTCTTAGAATCCTCGATGTGGGTTCTTTTTTCTTTACTTTTCTTCTCTCTTCTTTGGTGCTCTCTTTCTCTCTCCATTTATTTTTGGTCCATCACGCTAAGCCCCAATACCTATCCCTTTTTCACCCTATCAAGGGCTACATATTTTGTTCAAGCCCTCCTAGTTCTTTCCACATTTTCTCGCCTATCGATTAATGGGCGTTACCAACTCCTTGTTTACTTACCCAAAAAAATATGTCTAAGCCCCAGTACCTTCATCCTCTTTTTCTGGGTAATTAAACGCTTTTGCAAAAGGCTATGTTGAAGGAGTAAGCTCCTGAAATCCCTTCATCTTTGAGGCCATAATAATAATAATAATATTCAACCTTAGTAGACGAGGAAAATTTATTTTAATAAATGTTTTATTTGGAAATTGGCCTATTATGTTCTTGTAGGATCATATTGTATAACAACTTTTTGAGATAAAATTATTATTTAGGAGTTTTTCTTTTTAATTTAAAATTTTAGAATCCATTTAAACAAGGTTTGAAAATTCACCAATTATGTTGCCAAGAGGCATTTTTTTTTAATTTTTTTAATTTTGATATCTTTATTTTCCATTTTTTATGGTAAAAATGTTTTTTTGAATTTTTTTAATGTGATAACATTACAATTTATGAGGGGTTTTATTTTTGTTTTTAATCATATGATATGGAAGTGTTTTCTAATAATTTTTAATCATGGTTATTATAAATCATAATGAATAATTATGCATTGATAACCAAATCTTGTATTTTATTTACATTATAAATTATGTAATGTATTATTTTTTCTTATAGTTATTAATATGATTTTTTAAATTAGATGATATTATAAGACATTTTAGATTTAATCTTATTTGTGTAGTAAAAAAATTATAAAATAAAAACCAACAATTTCAATTTCAGTATATAATATTAGGGAAAGCTTTCTATATTCCCCCTACAACATAGAAGTTCTATCCTCCCCTTTATCCAACCATCCATTTTGAATGGAGGGCTAAGATTGCCCCAATCACAATGTCATGTCTCTACACTATTTTATTTTTAATTTTTTTTTCTATAAACTATTTTGACACCAAATTTTGGATGTCCATTCTATTAAACTGGCACTAACAAAAAATATAAAAAAAATATTTTTAATAAAATAAAATGACCAAAATACCCCTGAAAGTTTCAACGGGTATTTTGGTCATTATTTTTTATTGAAAAATTATGGTTAATATTTTTTGTAGGTGTGCTCCAATGAGAAGATGGCGCATACCAAATTTCATATTCAGAAAAATTGTATTAAAACAACTAAAAATAAAATGCTTTGAGACATTGGATCTAAGATCAAACGGTGAGTGGCTCTCTTGATAAAAAATGGATGGCTGGATGGTAGGGGGAGGATAGAACTTCTATGTTGTAGGGGGAAGTTAAAAAGCTTTCCCATAATATTATAGCTAGTTAGGTTGTCATAGTTTTGGATGAGTAAAGCGATTAATAAATTTTTGATACTTTAATGTAATACTAATTTCACTTTATATGAGAAATTATTATTGTTAATCTTATAATATGGAAGTGTTTTCTAATCTTTTTAAATTATATTTTTGTAATATTATAATACAATATTATAATTAATAATTATACAGACATCCATACAGGAAAACAACGTCTCAGTATTCACATATTTTACAAAATAATGAAAGTACATAATGCACCACTCCTAATTGCTTTTAGAAACTAAAAGAACACTATTTTTGTGATGTTTATAGTGATTTTTTGAAAATTTTTTGAGAAGAAACTTGTCGATTTGGCAGATTCTTCGATCTGACACATCGATTTACCGTTCCGACATGATTTTTGGGGTGGACGATCTGAGTTGCTAATCTATTTTTTTAAACCTTGGTTGGAGCCAAGGGGAAGGAATTCTATCAATTTCCAATGGATGGTGACGAAAGAGCTGCATGCGTGGGCGGTGCGCTTGAAGGTTACTGGAGAGCATGAGTGGAGGGGAATGTGGGAGGTGGTAACCCAGACTCTTTGTTTCCGGAAAGATTCATCGACCTTGAACCATTTGTGGAGGAGGGCAAAGGAGGCCCCTTTGAAGACCAGAGGTCCAGAAGACTGCAAGGCCCTTAGAGCACTATCTTCATAAGGGAAATTGAAGAGGATGGAGCCGACTGAGAGCTTACGACAGCCGAGCTGAGGCTTCTCCCAAAGGCGATGCCCCCACTTTGCGATGGCATGGAAATTGTCATGCCTAGGTCGGAAGGAGCCCACCTGGGATGAGCAGAGCTTGGACTGGATGGGAGACGATTTTGTAGTAGGAGTGGCAATGATAAGTGGTAGGTGTGGCGAGCGGGGTTAGGGCGGGGGAGGTAGAGGCTGACTGGTAGGAACGACCACGAGAGGGGGGGAGGAACAGAGGGAGGGGGTTTAAGGATATGAGTGTACTGGTAGTAGAGGTAAGGGAGAGGCATTGGGGGAGGCAGGGTTTAGAAGACCTCAAGGATCGCCATTAGTGAATCAGGGGAAGACGTCAAGGATCGCCATTTCCATCCCTAAAAGCACATGTTTCTTTTGGTTGTTTTTTTTTACTCCTGTTCTTCTTAACCTATTTCACCTCTTGGTTGGGGATTGTTTATCATATTTTTTTTGAATTTTGAAGTTAGAATTCATTCTTCTTATGTTTCCATTTCTCATAGAAATTACCCTGTATTGTCTTTAACAACGACATAGAGTTGAGTTTTAGAATAAATTCAATTTAATGTAGTTCACCCTATAATCTTGAATTCTTGTAATTTACCCAATTCTTTGTTAGAGTTGGGTTTAGTTTTATGATCTTGCATTCCTTTCAGTGTAGTTTATGGATCTCTATACGTGCTCACTCGTACTTTTTTTTTTCTTTTATGTTTTTGAGGAGTTGTTTTTCTGAATCTATATGTTGGGTATATGTATCATGTTGTGTCTAGAAACTTTACCGTCTTTTATGCTCTAATATATTGTGTTTCTACACATATTGCTTGTACTAGTTTCTTGTGCATATATTCTTGTTAACAATTGAATTACAGATTTTTTGTCTAATTGAATGACTGAATGTTGCATCATAGAATATTTTTGCAATGTTTTTGAACTTGGAGGCCAAAGAAGGGGGGTTTGAGTTTTTATCATAATTAGGGGTGGCAATGGATCTAGTCCTGACCTGGGACCTGCCGGGTTACCCGAACGGGTCCAGGTATGCATCCAACATTTGGACTCAGTGGGTCGAGTCCGGGTCCAAAAATTGGACCCGATCCGTATCCGTAAACTGTTGGAGATGAAATACTTCAAGCCCTATTCATTTGGGTGTATTAAGGATTGTATACAATAAGAATTCATAATCATCTTTAGCTATTAAGCAACAAATAAGACGGCTTCAAATCTAATAGCGGGTTGTGACCTTGTTGCCAATAATTTGGATATATGATGGTAAAGAAAGGCCAAAAGAAAGAAGAAGCTCATGGTGAGGGTGGCAATGGACCTGACCAGACTTGGGTCTCAACGGGCTGGACCCGGGACCTAACAGGTGGGGGTATGGGTCCAACTTTTGGACCTGACGGGTCTGGTCCGGGTCTAAAACCTGGACCCGAATACATTCAGGTTCCGACCCATACCCGACCTGTTGCCATCCCTAATTATAGTCAGGCCAGGTTAGCCGTTGCATTTATTTGAATGATGGATTGATTGCTATGCATTGATAGCTTCTCATATATGTATGATAGTTGTATTGCATTACCTTTTTATAATCTATGTACATTGTTAACAATGTATATTGTCTATATGCACCGTTACAGTGTCTATGGACTGTTAATGCTGTAACTATAGCAATGTATATGGGCAATATGCATGATAGTTGTATTGCATTTATTTGAATGCTGGATTAATTGTTATGCATCATTGCTTTTTTATAATCTATGTACATTGTTAACAATGTATATTGTTCATATGCATCGTTACAGTGTATATGGACTGTTAATTGTGTAACTATAACAATTGTATATGGACAATATGCACTGTTTAACAGTGTATAGTATCCCTATAAGACTGCTAACGATCCATACAAACTTTTTTTTTTTTGAGAATGTAAGTCCATACACACTTTTAACCGTGTATAATGTCCATATTTGAACTATAATCACACTGTTAACGATGTTAAGAGTGTTTACAGGTGTATATGGATTGTTAACACTATTAATTGTGTACATGGACACTCCATACACACTATTAACAGTTTAATGGACAGTTCATACACCCTGTTTAACAATCCATATGTACTTTTAATGGTGCATATACAATGTTAATAGTGTATATTGATTGCTAATAGTGTATGTGGACTGTTAACAGTGTATGATGTATATGGACAGTTAACACTATTAACAATATATATTGTCCATGCACACTGTTGATAGTGTATGGACTGTTATTGGTCAATATACACTATTAATAATTGATATACATAGTTAACAGTGTCAAGGGACTGTTAACTGTGTAAATGGATGTATATGGACTGTTAACTGTTAACGGTTTAGATGGACAGTTAACGGTGTGTATGGACTTTTTCTACAAACAATATATATCGTTCATGCACACTGTTGATAGTGTGTATGGACTCCTACTGGTCCATGTACACTATTAATAATTGATATACACAGTTAACAGTGTTTAGGGACTGTTAACTGTGTACATGGGATGTATATGGACTGTTAACACTGTTTAACCATTTAGATAGACAATTCATAGACACTGTTAACGGTGTCTATGGACTTTTTGTGTAATTCAGTTTCTATGGACTGTTGTTATGCTGTTAATAGTTTATATACACAGTTAACAATAGGGATTAGGGACTGTTAACACTGTTAATACTGTATATGGACAGTCCACATACACTGTTGACAATATATATGGAGGTACACTGACATGAAAATTGGTATTATAAACATTCTCTCTTTTTTTTTTGTTGGACAAGTTTATTATGCGCCGAATGACACATTATTACATCCTAGTTGTCTATGGATTCAAGATTTGAAAGACAATTCGAAGCTCTGCAAATGCATTCTACCTTAGATTTATGCATTGTGGCAACAAAAATGGTGCAGATTTTAAGCTATACGAAGAATTAAAATGAACGGTCCAAAAAAGTTCAAAGTAGAGTAGTTTTACCTTTCATGTTTTACTTTATGTATTTGGCTCATGATTATGATGGTGCAGATTATTCATTTATAAACTTTTGGGGGCCTTTTGAGTACCTAGAATTATATTGTTTGTTAAATAAATTACTAGCGTAATACATTACTGGTGTAATATATTATCTGGAAATGGAATATTGTTGTTTGGGTAGCATCTGGTTGTGACTTGGAAATGTATTGCTATTGTTTGGCTACGTTTGGAAGAAATTTGAAAAATGTATTACCATACTGCATGAAAAATTTGCTTAAAATATAATTATTTTATTATAATAGTTAAATTTATTTAAGAAATTTCTTTTAGAAAGCTATAGATTTTGGTAAAAATAGTTTTATTCAAAATTACAAAAAATTTATTGTCTTTGAAATAAAAGATAATCTCAAACAAAAAGGATATAAAATTAGTACTTTAAAGCATTTAATGTAAAGATATAAATTTAGAGCATTTAATGTAAAGTAAATGATGATGACATGTGGGAGTTAAAGCCAAGGCCAAGCCACTTTATTTGAATGGGGAATTTGTGAAGAGATGGTATGCATTACCATATTGTATATTTACTCTCATGAAAAAATCTTATTTTAAAAATATTTTCATCTAAACATTGGGATTTATTTGAAAATGTCTAGAATATTTTTTAAAAAATAATATTTGAAATTGATAATACTAAATTTTAAAGTTCATATGTTCGAGTAGACCCTGAGGGGCTGTTTGGGTACCTTGAAATCTATTATAGGGAAATTGATTACAAGGAAATCTATCATTTACACCATTTAGATACGTTAGAGCAGGAAATGAATTGAGATTACTTAAGATTACCTAAGATTTCCCCAAAAATTTGTAATCCATTTCACAATGGGAGGGCGGGGAAATGGATTGCACCGTGATGAGTAATCTTACCTTAAGTGAGGCCTTGCGACAAAAATATTCTCCTTAGGTGGCAGTCATAAATAGCTCACACGATTAAAGAGCTGAGTTTGTGTTGAAGTTCACCCTTTTAAGCATCACCAACATGTTCTCTCAGGAGCTGTTCTGACGTTTGAACCATGAAGTTTACTAATTTCAATTTGAAATATTATCTCATTTTTTACAATATTATAAACATTCTCAAATGAATCTTAATGTTCAGATAAAAATATTTTTAAAATGAGATTTTTTCATGAGAAAGTAAATATACAATATCGTAATGCAGACCATCTCCTCACAATTTTCCCCTTCAAATAAAGTGCCTTGGCCTTGGCTTTATCTCCCATACGTCATCATTTACTTTACATTAAATGCTCTAAAGTACTAATTTTATATCTTTTTTATTTGAAATTACCTTTAATCACAAAGACAACAAATTTTTTGTAATTTTTAATAAAACTATTTAACCAATTTATAACTTCCTAAAATAAACTTCTTAAATGAATTTAACTTTTATAATAAAATAATTATATTTTAAGCAAATTTTTGATGCGGTATTTCCACAAAATGACAGTTATGCACATTGTTCACAAAATCGCCTGATCTAACCGCTAACAGCCTGGTTAGATTGGAACCAGCCAGTAGCTGGTTCCGGTTTTGAGCGGTTAGTATTTTTAAAGAAAAATTGAAAAAAATGTATATAAATTCTCAAAAAAAAATAATTTGATTTGTAATGTATTTTTAAATATTGTTTACATTATGGTAAAGATTAAAAATTGTTTTGGTCATTAATACTCACTTTTATATTTTCCCATATGTTTTGAAAAATTTTAAAAATAACCATTGAAAAATATTAAATTGGTTAAAATCCATTTTCTTCATTAATTTTCAATTTCATATGAATGTGTTTTGTTATGCTTTTCATATTTTAATATTTTGTTTTTGTATTTTTTTTGACACTTTTTTGACAGCTTGGGACTTGCACGGTTAGAGCGGTTGAATCGGCCGGTTTACCGGTTTGGTCGGTTAAACCGCTTCCAGGTCCGTGTCCAATTAACCGTTCCGGTTTGATTTTGCAAATACTGGTAATGCATTTTTCAAATTTCTTCCAGATGTAGCCAAACAATAACAATACATTCCCAGGTTGCATTCAGATGCTACCCAAACAACAACATTCCATTTTCAGAAAATATATTACTTTAGTAATGTATTACGCTAGTAATTTATTTTACAGACAATATATTTCCAGGTACCTAAACGGCCCCTGAGGGTACATGTTGGTGATGCTCAAAATGGTAAATTTCAACACAAACTTAGCTCTTGAATCGTGGGAGCTATTTATGATTGCCTCCTAAGGAGAATATTTTTGTTGCAAGGACTCACGTAAAGTAAGATTATCTGTCACAGTGAATCCATTTCCCTGCCCTCCCATTGTGAAATGGATTACGAGCTTTTTGGGGAAATCCTGGGTAATCTTGGGTAATCACAATTCATTTCCTGCCTATTCTAGCAGTTCCTTGTAATCTATTTCCCTGTAATAGATTTCAAGGTATACGAACAACCCCTTGAATTCTAAGATAAATTTTGGAAAATATACATTTGAACTGGTACTTTAATTGACCAAGTCCCCTTGGGTACAACAATTACATAGTCGTATATGCCATCACCGTTAATTCCTTGGGTTGGACGGTGATGGGGGACAAGACATACAATCAAAGCCATTTCATGTATGAAAGGTCCACTCCATCTCCATCACTGTCCAACCTATTGATAGGACAATGTTGACCCTCAGGACCACATAAGTTATGGTCCTACGAGCGACAATTAATTTTAACCAGGGTTGAGCTTCCTGCTTAACCAGTGATCCCCTCTCTCTATGGAAGCCAGTCACCTATATAAACCGCCTTCTAACTTCTCTCTCTCTCTCTCTATTCTCCCACCTCTTATTCGTCGAATACTTGAATCCCTTCAACAAAGCTATGAGAAAACAAGTAAAAACCAGTCCATTAACCTAGAAATCACAGTTTTTGAAATCCAAGAAATCTTCTCATATGAAACATGGGAATTCATCTCTTACGATTACGTTGAACCACATATTTGATTATTTTCTCTGTTTCATTTTTGTTGGATTTAGCTTCCTTTAAATGGCGGCTCTATTGATAGTTTAGTTGATTGTATTGATGGTGGACATGTCAAACCCTAGAAATGTATGGTGTGGTAGAAGCAGATATTTTAGTTATCACTTTGTTTAGTGTTTGGCAACTAGTCACATTTATCTGTCTTAATCAGGTGCCATCAATCATGGTTCAGCCTCTTAAATCAATTGAATCTCTTCTTGAATTTTCATGGTGGTTTTGAGCAAGAATTTTAAGGACCATACTCACGCTGCATTGAGATTCTCTTATAATGCATTAATAAGAGGTATTCATCCTTGCTCAGATTTTAAATTCTCATCTATATTTATTTTTTCCGCAGATTGGGTTTATAACAGGCATCCAACAGAACCTCCTTAATCTCGAATGTCTTATTCAAATGATTTGTTTTTTGAATGTATTATTACTCGTAGTTGAAATTCATAATTGGATCTTTTTAAGTGCTTTGCTTTTGGAATTCATTGGGATTCATCGTACCTTTGGTGGTTCAATTTTAATGCTCTGAATATGTAGTATCCATATTTAAAATCAAGGTAACGGATCGGTGACTCGTATCGGCCATTCCAAAAACCGTGTCGGATTGGTAGATTGACGACTTGGATCGGAGAATCGGCCAAATAGGCTGGTTTCAGCCCAAAAGTAAAATTTGAAAATAAAAATCCTTTAAAATAGTGGTTTTTAAGTTTTTAAAAAAATTGGAGGTGTTACATTATGTACTTTCATTATTTTACAAAAATAGGTGAATATTGAGGCATTGTTTCCCTGTATGGATATCTGTATAGTTATTAATTAGAATATAATATAATATTGCATCAAACATGATTCAGAAATTTAAATTGGAACTATTAGTTTATATTTTATAATTATTTTACTCTACAATTAAGAATAAATTTAAACTTTGTCTTATAATTTCATATAATTGGAAACAATCTTATTTGTGACTATAACACAAAATAATACAGTATATAATTCATAATATAAATAAAGTAATAAATAGAATCCAAGGTTTGGTTTTTAATATATAATTATTGATTATAATATTGCAGCAATCATAATTTTAAAAATATTAAAAAACACTTTCATATCATAAGATTTTAAAAATGAAAATAAAACCCCTTATGAATTTCAATGATTAAAAAAATTAAAAAACAATGACTTCTTTCCCTAAAACAATGGAAAATAACGACATAAAATTTAAGAAAATTAAAAAATGAAAAAAATTTGAAGTACACACCATGTGCATCCATAAACTGTACGCATCAAAATCCCCAATTTGTTTAGTAAATTATTAGTTTTTAAAACACGATTTCTCAAAATCCCCTAAACCAGTCTGCGTTATGGCTCAAAATCCATGCTCTTGTTGATTTCTATCCATTGAACTGATTGAAATAGTGGATCCCTAAAATCTGTGGTACATTCATGCAAAAAACATTGTAGAAAAAAAATACGAAATGATAATTAAATATACCTGATTTATATAATAATTAAATCTCTTAAGATCACAAACCCAACTGAAATTGGGTCAAACTTAACCTAAATTAAATAAAAAAATTTATCTAACAGTCCCTTTTTTGTATACAACTTACATCATCCAATGCTCCTCTCTCTCTCTCTCCCCTTACAATACCCATTTCTCTCTCTTCTGCATTACCCATCTCTCTCCCTCTCTCTCTTAGTACGGTGGGCATTTTTTGACCCAACACTCTTTCTTGGCTTACCCATCTTTGTCCCTCTCTCCCGCTTTTATTGCTCTGTTGGGCAAATTATCACCTACAGTAATACTCCCACATCAGGCAATCCCACAGAGTCACGGGGGACAAGTGCTAGTTAGAGAAACAGGAGTTTAGGGAAAAAGTTGTTGGGGAGCGTGAGCCATCGAGCTACATGTGGTGGATCCTCAATCATAGGAGTTGGGCTGTCCAACGTAAGAGGAGGCCTTTAAATTATATGGGTGGGCTACAGTGGATCGGTGATTCTACTGTAGCAAATCGCTGATTCGCAATAGTAGAATCGGTGATCCAAGGGGTGGATCTGGCGAATCCTGATATATGTAGTGATCCGATTTGTCCAGTGTGAAATCCGATTCGGTTTAGGCGATTCTGATCCGGATTGCTAATTTTTTTAAACCTTGTTTAAAATTTTTATGACTAGTGTTTAGTGATTGAACCAAGTCCCGAGCTACTTGGACTTGCCCCTTTGGCGAGCCGAGTTATACTGCATTCCATTGCATGAGTTAAATCTCAAAACTTGTAAGGGCTAGAACTTTTAAATGTCTTTCTCACTCTCTCTACCCAGCAAACTCCCGTTTTGGGTAAGTGAGAGAGGAAAACGACCCATACATAGGGAGAGGGGAAGGGAAAGATCTAGACATAAGAGAGAGAGAGAGGATGAGAGAGAGAGAGCTAGCTGTGTGAGAGAGAAAGAGATGTACCAGTGAAATGGTAGATGTGAGACAAGAAAGGGAGAGTGAATGTACCTGTCTTTTTTTTGGGGGGGGGAAGAGAGAGGGAGGGAGGAGAGGGAGAGGGAGCTGTACCTGTCTTTTTTTTGGGGGGGGGAAGAGAGAGGGAGGGAGGAGAAGGAGAGGGAGAGGGAGCTGTACCTGTACTTGTAAGATTTGACAGACACCAATGAGATGGGAGAGGGGAGAGGATAAGAGAGAAAGAGAGCTGTACATGTGAGATTTGATAGAGAGAGAGGTGCACCAATGAGAGCGAGGGAGACGTGCCATAGGAGAGAGAAAGATGTGGCGAAAATTTGGCCTCGAGCTTTCTCTCCTTTGGCCATGGCTTGACCCATCATTTTTGTCTTGGGCATGCGGGTGTCCTCGCCCCATGTGAAGCTTCAGTTTCCTCTCCTTTTTTTATTTTTATTTTTTAATTTCTTCTTTACCTTTCAAATAAGAAAGTACTCTGCTCGTGTCAGGGTTGAGTACCTGAACCAAGCCGATTTCGTAAATGTTGATTATGATTGTCCTTTTTTTTTTGGACAAGGTTACATATAATTGGAACTTGAGATGTAGTGCTATAAAAACCCTTTTTTTTGGACAAGACTACATAAGAATGGAACTTGAGATGTAGTGCTATAAAACTCAGCTGCTAGCGCCTTGACCCAAGCCTGAATCTTATTGTCCTTCTAGTTATTGATAGATGTAAAATCTAGTTTATGTATGTCTTCAAATTTATTTGCAAGTAACCTCTGTTGAGGAAAGCTTGCCTTTCCTGAAAAAGAAGCATATTCTTGAGATTCCACTTAGGTCTTGATTGTTGGGGTGTTAACGATTGAATCCTACTAATGAACTACCCAAAACGAAAAAGGAAAAAGAGTAAAAAATGACAGAGAATGTGTTTTTGTCGGTGGTACATTGTGGCCCTTGGCCTCGTGTCGACACATGTGGACAATTGTTGACATGTGGGGACACTTTTTATGTGTTAAACTGTATAAAAAATATCAAGGAAGAACATGTGGGGCTTAGAACTCAAGAAATTTTGAGTCAACCCCGCTACTTATACCACTCTACTCCACTTGCTTTACGGTGTAGAGTGACAAGTTATATTATACGTCATAAAACAATATATAGTGTTACTTATAAAGAGAAGTGCATGGACGTGTCAAATTGCATCTGACTTTTAGGCCAACATACTAGACATCTGCAACACCGATAAACACCGGCACTTGTGTTAGTGTCCATGTAATATTGGTTGTTGTACACCACGTATCACAAATGCTGCAACTGATATGAGCCCATGAAATCATGAAATGTTTTGTTTCATTCTCACTTGCTCTATTTTCATGTTCTCAAAAAGATTCATGGTGGGCCAAAGATTCAAGTAATTTGGGGTAATGGATCAATTAAATAGCCAACCAAGATGATTCCCACTAATGCTAGCAACACCCACATGCATTGAAGAGATATATTAAAGCTCTAAATATTTCTTTCAAAGGGCAATGCATTGGGATGTCTTCTGGTGTCGGCTTTTCTCATTGACACATAATGCTTTGTAGACCGTCTCTTCTTATGATCTTATTATTCATCATGGCTATTCAGCCAAAAAGGAATACCTAGAGAAGTGCTAGGTTACCCTATTGTAGATGCTAGACGTCCTAGGCTCCTGGCAACTCCCCAACATACCTCCCTTCAAAGTGTAGTAAATGATTGACAACAAATCCCCTATGTGATCTTCGTCCTTGCTCCATTACCCCCTCTTACCCACTTAGCTTTCAACATTGTTTCTAAGTATACCCTAAAATTACTTCTAATCTGGTTTTTGCCTAATGCATTGCTTACTTGTCCACTAAATTCTTGTATCGAGGACATTACCAAACTTTGCATTGCCTAGACAAAAAAACAATGCATAAAAGCCTCTGGTTGATCCTATAACGTATAATGCTCTATCTTTGGTAGGCTATAATGACACAAAACATGGTGTTTTTAATACGCATGCGATAGATTGTAGCATGTGCAAAGCCCATGGAAAAGAGATACATAATAGATTGGTTTATATATATATATATATATATGGGAAAAGATTATGTCAGCCTACGGGTTAACAGCTACAGTGTCAGTCAACGGCCCAGATTGAATCTGGCCCAATCCAATGGTCACGACCTCATTTCGTATTTGAATTTTCATTTTTTTTATATAAATCCAAATCACTTGAAAAGTTGAGCGCCTATTCTTAAAAAATAGTAGAATCTAATAAAACTATAAAAAATAATTCTAAAAATATAAATTGACCAAAATACCCTTGAAACTTTTCGGGGGTACTTTGGTCAATTTATATTTTGCGAATCATTTTTTTTATATTTTTATTAGGTGCTCCTTGGTGAGTAGAATGTACGCTTTAATTTTCAAGTGATTTGGATTTGTAGAAAAATAAAAATAAAAATTCAAATACGAAATAAGGTCGTGACCGTCAGATCGGCCCAGATGCAATCTAGGACATTGGTTGACATTGTAGCAGTCAGCCTGTGGGCTGACAGCATCCATTCCCTCTATATATATATATATATATATATATATATATAAAGAAGAGAGAGAGAGAGAGAGAGAGAGAGAGAGAGAGAGAGAGAGAGAGGTACTACTACTACTACTACTACTAGTAGAGAAGAACTATATACTAGTACTACGTACGTTTAGTTCGTACGTACGTTACGTAGTAGGTAGTAGTA